>VWZE01011532.1:5561-20892 GCA_013396675.1 Eubucco bourcierii
GGGGGAGGGGGGATTGGGACTTTTCCTTCTTAACTGCAATAAAGAAAATGCCCAAGGGTCTAAAACTAATAATCTCATAAACTTTGCTAAGTGAACATTGTAACAGACAAGCCTAGATGAGATTGTCTGTAAATGCCAGACAATTTCCCCTGATCTTTATCAAGAGAGATGCCACTCCAGCTTTGGCAGGAAGAAATTAAATTTGGTGCAAAGCAAGAACATCTGTGTGAGATTTCATTGGCCAGACCAGCAGCCCCTTCAGATGCCAGGCTAAAAATAACAACATTAAAGGATGGCAGGGCTGCCTTTGCAGTATGAGGGGTTGGCATACCAAAGTGCTACCCTGCCACTGGAGAACAGTGCAATTAGCCACCCTCTGTGCAGGATGCCAGGATTTGAGCCAATGCCAGGGCCACGTGGAGAGTTTTCTCCCTCCTATGGCAGGAGGGTTGGACTAGATGACCTCCAGAGGTGCCTGAAGAGACTTTCAAGACTCATCTGGATGCATTCCTAAGTGGTCATAGAATTGAGCAGGTTGGAAGAGACCTCCAAGCTCATCCAGCCCAACCTAGCACCCAGCCCTAGCCAATCAACCAGACCATAGAATCATAGAATGGTAAGGTTGGAAGAGACCTCAAGGATCACCTAGTTCCAGCCCCCTGCCATAGGCAGGGACACCTCCCACTAGTACAGGTCACTCAAGGCCTCATCCAACCTGGTTCTGAACACCTCCAGGGAGGGAGCAGCCACCATGGCACTAAGTGCCCCATCCAGGCTTTTCTTGAACACCTCCAGGGACAGGGACTCCACCGCCTCCCTGGGCAGCCCATTCCAATGCCAATCACTCTGTGAAGAGCTTCCTCCTAACATCCAGCCTAGACCTCCCCTGGCACAACTTGAGACTGTGTCCCCTCGTTCTGTTGCTGCTCTGTCCTAGGCAATTCTGCTTTGGCAGGGGCAGTTGAACTTAATGATCTCCAGAGGTCCCTTCCAACCTCTACCATTCTCAGATCCTCCTCTGCCAGAGTGTGCTGTCCCTGTTTCGAGCTGTCCCACTCCTGCAGTCCCCAATCCTGAACCACAGGGCATCTGTCCCCAGCTTTGAGCAGAAATGCCATATGGGAGCAGGACCTACAGTGGTCACAAGTGCCTCTTCTCTCCTTATTGCTCCAGCAGCTCCCTTACAGCTGAACGCAGCCTGCACAGCCCCAGGCACATCCCCGTGGTGGGCACCCTACACTCCAGGGTAGCTGCAAGTTTGCTGACCTGAGGCCATACCCTGGCAATGAGGAAGGAAGCAAACAACACCCTGGTGGGGTTTGATTTGGAATCACAGAATGCCTCAAGTTGGAAGAAACCCTCAAAAGTCAGATCTTGGCCAACCTCACTGCAGGCAGCAGGGACATGTCCAACTAGAGTAGGCTGCACAGGGACACATCAAGTCTGACCTTAGATGCCTCCATGGAGGAGACATCCACCACATCCCTGGGCAACCTGTTACAGCATTTCACCACCCTCATTGTGCACAGCTTCCTCCTGATGTCCAACCTAAATCTACCCTGCTCCAGACTCAAACCATTGCCCCTCACCCTGTCACCCCAGGCCCTTCTAAGCAGTCCCTCCCCAGTCTTCCTGTAGGTTCCTTTCAGACATTGAAATCCTGTTCTAAAGTCTACCTGGAAACTTCTCCAGGTTGAACCTCAACTCTCTCAGCCTGTTTTTGTAGGAGATGTTCTCCAGATCTCTGATCATCTTTGTGGCCTCCTCTGGACCCACTCCAGCAGGTCCATGTCTCTCTGGACAGTACTGGAAATGAGGTCTCAGCAGAACAGAGCAGGGAGACAGAACCATGTGTTTCCATCTCTTGCCACTCTGCTTTGGATGCAGACCAGACTGCCATTTGCCTTCTGGGCTGCAAGTGTCCAATGCACCAGCAGCCCCAAGCCCTTTTCTGCAGGGCTGCTCTCATTGTTATCATCCCCCACCCTGGACTGATAACAAGGATTGCCTCAACTCAGGTGCAGGACCTTGCACCTCACCTTATTGAACATCATGAGGTTCACTTGAGCCCAGTTAAGCTCAGGTCCCTCTGGATGACATCCCCTCAGTCTTGTCAGCTGCACCACTCACTTGCTATCATCAGCAAGCTTGCTAAGAGTGCCTCAATCTCACTGTTTACAAGCATTGAAGAGGATATTGACCAGCACTGGTCCCAGTGTGGAGCCCTGAGCAACACCACTTGTCACCCACTCCAGCAAGACACTGAGCCATTGGAGACACTGCACTCCAGCACCAGCTCCCTTAGTGATGTCTGGAAATAGCTTAGTTCCTACCATGGGCAGTATCAAGAAACAGAACACAGTCAGGCCACCATTCTGGGGGGGGTCCAAGCATAATTTCTATAGCTAGGACAGCCTCTGTCACTGCAACCAGCAAAATACTCTTGAACAACAAGCAATCAAAATATCCACCATCAAAAAAAAGCATTCTTCTATCACAAAATTGTTTAGCTTAGAAAACACCTGCAAGATCATCAAGTCCAATCTCTAGAGTTACTACAAAATCCACCACTAAGCCACATCCAAGCATCACATCCACAGAGTTTTTAAACCCATCCAGGGATGACAACTCCACCACCTCCTTGGGCAGCCTTCTCCAGTGCCTGACCACTCTTTCAGTGAAAAAATTTCCTAATGCTCAGCCTAGAGGCTACCTTGAAAGAGAACAAAAGGTCTGATGAATTGCCCTCTCAAGTCCAAAACACCCAATTTAGTCGGTGTGTGCCTGCAGTGACAACCGGATCCATGCAACTGCCCCCTGGGTGTTTAGGGCTGGCATAATCAGACTAGGCAGTGCTTGCAGAGATATTTTCATTCTTGACCAAGTAGGAGTTTCAATTAGTTGTTAAGTTTACACTTGGGAGAGGTTTAACCTCTCAAAACACATTCACTGTTTCAGTTACAGGAAGCAAACCACTGGCACAGGCTGCCCAGGGAGGTGGTTGAATCTCCATCACTGGAGGTGTGCTAAAGAGGCAGAGATGTGGTGCTCAGGGCCATGGTTCAGTACCATCCTTGGTAGAGTTAGAGAAAGGGTGGACTGGATTATCTGAAAGGTCTTTTCCAACCAAAATATTTCTATGCTTATTTGGGACAAGCCCTCCAGAAACCAAACCACTTGTGGCATTTATCCTAAATCATCTCATATCGACAAACCCAACAAGTCAGGTGAACAGAAAGCTTCCAGCCACCTGCACTTCCAGTTTTCAAGTGATGAGGAAGAGTAGAAGCATCTCCTCCTCCTGCCACCTGCCTGGACCCCCCTGCACAGCACTCACCTTGGAAGACAGCTGCATTCTGGATGACCAGGAACTTCAGCTCCATGCTGGCAGACTGCAGGAGTTGCTCCATGTTCAGGCGGGCTGTGGCCTGGTACTTCTCCTCCATCTTCCTGGAGCAGCAGGTGGAGCCCCTCGGGATGCATACTTGCAGATCAGACCCTGCAGGGAGGCACAAAGAGGGCAGGAAATCCATGTTAGCAGGTGGCACTGCTGGCAATGCAGAGGGAACCCTTTTTCTGTCAGCTGGTAATGCTGCAATCACTGTCTGGGCACATGGGTAGCACTCCTGGCATGTGTCCTGAGCAAGCAACTCAGTCAAAGGGGAAGAATGATGTGGCAGAGCCAGAATTACAGAATGAGTGAATCACACAACAGTGGAGGTTGGAAGGGACTTCTGGAGAGCATCCAGTCCAACCTCCCTGCTAAAGAAGGGTCACCCACAGTAGGTTGCACAGGAACACTTCCAGGTGAGTTTTGTAAGTCTCCAGAGAAGGAGACTGCACAGCCTCTCTGGGCAGCCTGCTCCAGCACTCTCCAAATCAGTTTTGGTTTTTTTTTCATGAAGCTCAAACAAAACCTCCTGGGTTCCAGTTTCTACCCACTGCCCCTTGACCTATCACTGGACATCACTGAAAAGCACCCAGTCCTACCCTCATGATCTCCACTGAGATTATGATCAGCATGGAGTAGATGCCCTCTTAGGCTGTTCCTCTGCAGGCTAACCAGCCCCAGCTGTCTCAGCCCCTCCTCAGAAGAGAGATGCTCCAGTCACCTCACAAACTTTGTGGCCTCTCTTGCACTCTCACCAGTAGTTCCCTGTCTCTCTTGAATTCAGAATGCCACAACTGGACACAATACTCCAGGTGTGGTCTCACCAGGGCAGAGCAGAGGGAGAGGAGAACCTCCCTTGACCTGCTGGGCACACTCTTCCTGATGCACCCCAGAACACCATTGGCCTTCTTGGCCACGAGGGTGCATTGGTGATCATGGTGAAGTGGTCCACCAGCATTCCCAGGTCCTTCTGCAGAGCTGCTCCCCAGCAGGTCCCCTCTCACCTGTACTGCCACAGGAGGTTGTTCCTCCCCAGGTGCAGGACCCTGCACTTGTCCTGGTTGAAGCTCATGAGGTTCCCCCTGCCTAGCTCTGCAGACTGGGCAGGGCTTTGAATGCAGCACAGCCTGTGGGGTGTCAGCTACTGCTCCTAGTTTGGTACCATCAGCAAGCTGAAGATGCTGAACAAGAATGGATGCAGTACTGACCTCAGGTCAACACCACTAGCTACAGGCCTCCAACTAGCCCCTGCACCACTGATCACAACCCTGTGAGCTCTGTCACTCAGCCAGGTCTCAGTTACTGAGCTCTAGCCCCCAAGAGCTTGCTACACACGCCTGCCAGCGTGCTGCATGCTCCAGTTCCCATACTCCTCATCCACTGCTGTGCTGCCCAGCACAGGGAGCTGCTTCAATCCTCATCCCTGGAGGTGCTGAAAAGAGGCAGAGATGTGATGCTGAGAGACATGGTTTAGAAGCAGGTTTGACAGTCAGAGTTTGGTTGCATTCAGTGATCTTTAAGGCCTTCTCCAACCCAAATAACTCTATGATGCTATGAAGTTTTTCCCACCTCCAAAAGAAAGGTTTGGTAACTTCCATCCTTGCTCTGGCAGGATTACACATCCTTCCAGGTTCTCCTCTGTGCTCCTTAAGAGCCTTTTACCAGATTCACTCTCACTAATTACTACCAAGTGTCAAAAGTCTGTTGGTTTGTTTTTTTTTTTTGCCAGTGTGTTCTGGAAAAGCAGATTAATGTCAGTTCAATCATGTACCTGCTGAGGAAGAGTAATGCACACCACCAAGGGAGGACCAGTTGTCAGAGTTCAGGAGCAATGACAGCAGAAACTTGCCCACCCCCAGCCCTTCCCTTGGCACCCTTCATCTGCACATGTGGAAAGGAGCTCTAAAGCTATGTAACTCCTGCTGCAAAATAACACATGGCAAAGGAGGAGAAAGCAGCTGGACCTACAGCACCATCCCAGCTCCATCTCTTATCTGCTGTCCCAGCACAACTCCCTTCTGGAAGCCCTGCAATAGAGCCAGCACTGCTGGCATCTAAGGACCGAGTCACAGGGGTCTGGGAACTAACCCACTCCAGAAGAGCACACCAACAGGGATTTCATGCTTCAAGAACATAACAGAGACCCTAAACCAGCAAGACATGGTCATAGAATGGTTTGAGCTGGAAGAGACCTGAAAGATCATCCAGTTCTAAGCTCTACTGTCATGGGCAGGGACATCTCCCACCAGTCCAAGTTGCTCAAGGTCTCACCCAACCTGGCCTTGAACACCTCCAGGGAGGGGGACATCCACCACCTCTCTGGGCAACCTGTGCCAGTGTCTCAATACCCTCACTGCAAAGAATTTTTTCCTCATCTCCAGTCTCAATCTCTGCTCTTCCAGCTCAAAGCCATTGTCCCTCATCCTGTCACTCCAAGCTCTTGCCAAAAGTCCCTCCCCAGCTCTCCTGTAGCCCCTTTCAGGTACTAGAAACCTGCTCTAAGGTCTCCCTGGAGCCTTCTCCAGGCAGAACTCTCCCAGCCTGTCCCCATAGGAGAGGTGCTCCAACTCCTTGATCACCTTTGTGGCCTCCTCCGGACCTGCTTCAACAGTTCCTTCCTTTCTTAAGTGCTCCAGAACTGCAGCCAGTGCTGCAGGTGGGGGTCTCAAATGAGCAGAGCAGAGGGGGAGAATAAAAGAAGCCATTATACAACAGCAAGTTTAAGAAGTTTGTTAAAGTCAAATCCAAGTCAACTGATGCTGCAAAAAAAAAAAAAAAAAACCATAGCTTGGTCACTTTAACACAATACAGCCAGAAATGTCTTCTTGATATAAAGCTTATTTCCTCCAACATTTATTATACTGGGACATGTTTCAAATTGAAATTTATTTAAAAAAAAAAAAAAAAAGAGCCTTCCATGATTAATGGCAACACCAATACAGAAAATGTGAGAGCTGGCAAGTTAAAGCCAGGGATGGGAAGCAGCAAGGTCATCTCCTCACATGCCCATCCTTCTTTTTAGCAATTAAAGTAAATTTCTGCCCTTCAGTGGAGCTTTGTTTTTGTCAAGACAGACACATGCTGGAGCAGAGCAATCGGGGAGGAGGGGGAAAAGGAGAAAGAGAAAGCCTGGGAATTAACTCTGACAGCTTAAAATGTTTTACAGAGACAGCCAACTAACACTGGTGACCAGAAACGTCACAGTAAATGCAACAGGTCAATAGAGGCAGGACAGGCTTTTATCAGCTACCAGAGACAAGCTCCTTCTGGGTGCAGAGGGCCAAGGAACTGGGGTCTGACTCCCATCTGCCAGTTATTTTCTAGATGTGGCTTTGCCAGATGGTGAGCAGAACCAAACAGTTCCATCCATACATCCCAGATGGAAGGAAAGGAAGTTCTGAAGCTCAGGACTTCAGTCCCCCACAAACCACTAACCCACCCTGCTGACCCCAACCCCTGTAGGCATCAATGAAATGGGGACAGTGCTTTGTGACCTGCAGATGTGTTTGGGGTTTGCTACTTGGAGAGGTTGATGGTTGGATTCCATTAGAACTGGGTCTTTTCCATAGAATCATGGAATGGTAAGGTTGGAAGGGACCTCAAAAATCATCTAGTTCCAACCCTCTGCCATGGGCAGGGACACCTCCCACTAGAATGGGTCACTCAAGGATCATCCAATCTGGCCTTGAGCACCTCCAGGGAGGTTGTGGAGCACAATAGCACAGAATGTGATCAAGATCACATTCTGTGCTTCTGTGCTCCACAACCTCCCTGGGCAACCTGTGCCAGTGTCTCACCACCCTCACTGCAAACAACTTCCTCCTAACATCCACTTTCAATCTCCCCTCTGCCACTTCAAACCCATTGCCCCTTGTCCTGGCATTGCAAGCCCTTGTCAATAGTCCCTCCCCAGCCTTCCTGTAGCTCCTTTCAGGCACTGGAAGGCCACTGCAAGGTCTCCTGGAAGCCTTTTCTTCTCTGGGCTGCAGAGCCCCAACTCTCTCAGTCTGTCCTCCTAGGAGAGCTGCTGCAGCCCTCTCAGTATCTTCGTGGCCTCCTCTGGACTGGCTCCAACACTTCCATGTTCTTCCTGTGCTGGGGGCTCCAAAACTGCACACAGGACTGCAGGTGGGGTCGGAGAAGAGCAGAGCAAAGGGGCAGAATCCCCTCCCTTGCCCTGCTGCCCACACTGCTCTTGCTGCAGCCCAGCACACAGTTGCTGTCTGGGCTGCACTCACTCTGCAGGCTCCTGTTGAGCTTTTCATCAACCCAGACCCCCATGGTTAGCTAGGGGAAGAGCAGGCTGAGGGAGGATATCATAAATGCTTACTAATACTTAGAGGATGGGTGTCAGGATGTTTTGGGGGTTTTTTTGTTTGCTTTTTTTTTTTTTTTGGTGGTGCTCAGTGACAGGACAAGAGGTACAAACCTGAACATAAAAAGTTCCATCTAAACATGAGGAAGGAATTTCCATCGGAGCCTGAGGAGGAACTTCTTGACTTTGAGGGTGACAGAGCACTGGAACAGGCTGCCCAGAGAGCTGCTGGAGTCTTTATCTCTGGAGACTTTCAAAGCATGCCTGGATGTGTTCCTGTGTGCCCTGCCCTAGGTGATCCTGCTCTGGCAAGGGGTGTTGGACTTGCTGGTTTCAGTGGTCCCTTCCAACCCCCACCATCCTGTGGTTCTGTCACCTTTGAGATCTTTTCCAACCTTAATGATTCTATGACCCTCTTCTGCACTCGTGCTGCAGCACACCTAAGGGACACAGATGCTGCAGCCCAGGGGCAGTACAAACACTCCCCGAGTGCTCCAAAAGCACTGTGAATGCAGACACGAACACACCACAAGGCTACAGACCAGGCACCAGCATAAATTAAACTGCCACAGGTTTCTGGCTCCATAAATGCAAAGCAAAGGTTCCTGTGAGTCATCTAATCCTACCCCCTGCCTCCCAATCCACCCCCTCAGAGCATTTTATCTAACACAAACACCTCCAGCCCAAGCTCCCACTTGGGAGATAGCAAAGCTCATGCTGTTGCCTAATGACCCTTACTGCTAAAGCTGTTTTTATCTCCCAACCTACACACCTCCCTTTTTCTTCAAGTTTCAAGCCAGTACTCCTCCTAATGCCCTTGCAAACAATCTCCTCCTCCTCCTCTCACTATCAATCAGGACAAATTCCTTTTTGGAGAAGCATCCCACAAGTTCCTCCAAGGTTTTATTACCCTGCATATGGATGCTCACCTACCAGCCTTGGCAAGATGAGCAACACCAGAGGAGTGGATCTGTTGGAAAAGGTCTTTAAGATCACACAATTCCAACCATTAACACTGATGCAATGCTAAGCATGGGAGCCTGACCCTGCACCACTCAGTTGTCACAGGTGGGGAACTGGATTCAGCTCCTTTCATAGGCACCACCTGGGCAGGCTGAAACAAAAGCCTTGTGAAGCTCAACAGGGACAAGTGCAGGGTCTTGCACCTGGGAACACAGAACCCATATAATGCATAATCCATCTGGCTGGAGAGAGCAGCCCTGTGGAAAGGGACCTGGGGGTCTGGGTGAGTAACAAGCTCAGCAGGTGTGAACAGTGAGCTGCAGCAGCAGAGAAAGCCAACAGGATGCTGGGCTGCATCAACAGCATGGATAAGGAAGCCATTGTCCCATTCTGCTCAGTGCTGGTCTGCCCACACCTGGAGTGCTCTGTGGAGTTTTGGTCCTCACTGTATAAAAAGAGATGTGGGCAGAATGGAAAACACCCAAAGAAGGGCCACAGGGATGATCATAGGGCTGGCAGTCCTGCCATGTGAGAAGCTGAGTGTGCTGGGGTTGTTCAGCCCTGAGAATCATAGAATGGTAAGGTTGGAAGGGACCTCAAAGATCATCCAGTTCCAACCCTCTGCCATGGGCAGGGACACCTCCCACTAGAACAGGTCACTCAAGGCCTCATCCAACCTGGCCTTGAACACCTCCAGGGAGGTTGTGGAACACAGAAGCACAGAATGTGACCTTTATCTTGATCACATTCTGTGTTGTTGTGCTCCACAACCTCCCTGGGCAACCTGTGCCAGTGTCTCACCACCCTCACTGCAAACAACTTCCTCCTAACATCCACTTTCAATCTCCCCTCTGCCACTTCAAACCCATTGCCCCTTGTCCTGGCATTGCAAGACCTTGTCAATAGTCCCTCCCCAGCCTTCCTGTAGCCCCCTTTCAGACACTGGAAAGCTACTCTAAGGTCTCCTGGAAGCCTTCTCTTCTCCAGGCTGTAGAGCCCCAACTCTCTCAGCCTGTCCTCAGAGCAAAGCTGCTGCAGTCCTCTGAGCATCTTTGGGGCCTCTTCTGGACCAGCTCCAACACTTCCATGTTCTTCCTGTGCTGGGGGCTCCAGAACTGCACACAGGACTCCAGGTGGGGAGAAGAGAAGGCTCAGGGCAGACCTCATCATCAGGGACCAGGACACACAGGGTGACTACCAGGAGGATGCAGACTCCCTTTGTACAGAGTGCCATGGAACAGACAAGGGGTAATGGGCACTAGTTACTGCTGGGAGATTCCCATTGGACTCCAGAAGAAAATGTTTGCCATGAGAACAGTCAGACCCTGGAATCATCTCCCAAGGGAAGCATTGGAGTGCCCTGCACTGGACAGTTAAGACTCATCTTGCCAGGGTACTGGGGCAGCTCACTGCAACTTTACCATTACCTAGAAAGGTTGGAGTAGATGATCCTTGATGTCCCTTCCAAGCTGGCATGCTGTGGATCTGTGATTCACTGTGCCATTTATGCCATCTTGGGGAACAGCACTGTAAGTGCTCCAGTAATTTTGCAGGTGTTCCTAAGCTGACAGAACTGATCCCTGCAGCTGCAGTCATTCCAGCAGCACTCTGCCTCCTTCCTCCTCCTCCTCCTCCTGACACAGGAACTTTCACCAAAGACTGGGTAGCAGTCGATTTCAAGCATTAAATTTGACTTTGATGTACAATTATTCTCACTGATAGGTGGTTAGTACAGAAGTAGTGGAAATAATTTCATTGGATTAAATGTCACAAGGAAAAACAAAAAAAAAATCACCACAACACCAAACCAACCCTTGAGATCAGCTGCAGGCAGTTGTAAACTCCTTCATGAGGCTGAAGGGTTGCATTTGCATTTCAAGTATCCCAGGGTAGCCCAGATCCTGTTATAAGCTACAGGCAGACAAGGCAGTGAGGGTGGTGAGAGATGGGAACAGGTTGCCCAGGAAGGTTGTGGATACTCCATCAATGGAGGTGTTCAAGGCCAAGCTGGATGAGGCCTTGAGCAACCTGGGCTGGTGTGAGGTGTCCCCACCCATGGCAGGGGGTTGGAACTGGATGAGTTTTAGGGTCTCTTCCAACTCAAGCCATACTATGAATGGGTCCAGAGGAGGCCACAAAGATGCTCAGAGGGCTACAGCAGCTCTGATGCTCAGTGGTGAATGGCTGAGAGCAGCCCTGAGGAACAGGACCTGGGGGTCTGGGGTGATGAAAAGCTCAACATGAGCCTGCAGTGTGAGTGCAGCCCAGACAGCAACTGTGTGCTGGGCTGCAGCAAGAGCAGTGTGGGCAGCAGGGCAAGGGAGGGGATTCTACCCCTTTGCTCTGCTCTCCTCAGACCCCATCTGGAGTCCTGTGTGCAGTTCTGGAGCCCCCAGCACAGGAAGGACATGGAAGTGTTGGAGCCAGTCCAGATGAGGTCATGAAGATGCTCAGAGGGCTGCAGCAGCTCTGCTGCGAGGACAGGTTGAGAGAGTTGGGGCTCTGCAGCCTGCAGAAGAGAAGGTTTCCAGGAGACCCTGCAGTGGCCTTCCAGTATCTGAAAAGGGCTAGAGGAAGGCTGGGGAGGGACTATTCTTGCAGTGACAGAACAAGGGGTAATGAGTTAAACTGGCAGAGGGGAGATTGAAAGTGGATGTTAGGAGGAAGTCGTTTGCAGTGAGGGTGGTGAGACACTGGCACAGGTTGCCCAGGGAGGTTGTGGAGCACAGAATCACCCAATGTGATCTTTGCTCCACAACCTCCCTGGAGGTGTTCAAGGCCAGGTTGGATGAGGCCTTGAGTGACCTGTGCTAGTGGGAGGTGTCCCTGCCTAAGGCAGGGGGTTGGAACTGGCTGAGCTTTGAGGTCCCTTCCAACCTTACCATTCTGTGAATCCATGAAAAGATGGAGACAGGCAAGCCTGCCCACCAAAACCCAACAGCAGCTTGAATCGGATGGACATCCCCCTCCAATTTGCCCCAGGCACTGCAAAGTAGAAATCTGTCTCTGCTTCATGTCCTGCCTCCTCCCCTCAGAACAGGAGGGCTCAGCAGCCCCATGCAACATCACCCTTCACCTTCTGCAGTCTGGGAGCATCAAAGAGCTTCCTCCCACCCTCTTGGTTCACCCAGCTGCTAATGTTGCCCATAAGAAAGCTGTTGCTTTGTGATATCTTCCTTTCTCTCATTGTTTCAGTCATCATCATGCCTTAAACAGATAAAAGCAGTGATTCAGCCTTCACATCCAGTGGGGTTTCTCCCAGCTATTTCAAATGGATTTTTTTTTATTAAAACAAACCTTTTTAAGTTCTGTGGTTAGTGGGTCATGCATCTATCTGCCACAGGCTTTTAAAGCTCAGCATCTGGGGGAGGAGGGAGGAAACACAAATGTGTAGAAGCCAGGTTAAGTGCTGATCTTTTTACAACATAATTAAAGAGATAAATTCTAAACCAACCCCCTTCAATAGGTGATTAAAGTCGGAACAGTATGGGTCGTTCATGGGGTATTTATTACTGCTTAATTAGCCTTTATTTTCTATTCCATCTTGCCTTTCACCAGGCCACCTGATTCTGGATTCTTCCCCACTTCTCACAGTTGGGCAGATGATATGGTCAGTGATATGGACAGAGGAATCAGTGCACCCTCAGCAAGTCTGCAGATGGCACCAAGCTGTGTGGCACAGTCGACTTGGTAGAGGGCAGGGATCCATCCAGAGGGACCTGGACAGGCTGCAGAGCTGTGCCCAGGCCAACCTCATGACATTCAACAAGGCCAAGTGTAAGGTCCTGCACCTGGGTAGGCACAATCCCAAGCACCAATTCAGGCTGGGTGGGGAATGGCTGAGAGCAGCCCTGAGGAACAGGACCTCGGGGTCTGGGTTGATGAAAAGCTCAACCTGAGGCTGCGGTGTGAGTGCAGCCCAGACAGCAACTGTGTGCTGGGCTGCAGCAAGAGAAGCGTGGCCAGCAGGGCAAGGGAGGGGATTCTGCCCCTTTGCTCTGCTCTCCTCAGACCCCACCTGGAGTCCTGTGTGCAGTTCTGGAGCCCCCAGCACAGGAAGGTCATGGAAGTGTTGGAGTGGGTCCAGAGGAGGCCACCAAGATGCTGAGAGGGCTGCAGCAGCTCTGCTGTGAGGACAGGCTGAGAGAGTTGGGGCTCTGCAGCCTGGAGAAGAGAAGGCTTCCAGGAGACCTTAGAGTAGCCTTCCAGGATCTGAAGGGGGCTACAGGAAGGCTGGGGAGGGACTAGTGACAAGGGTTTGCAATGCCAGGACAAGAGGCAATGGGTTTGAAGTGGCAGAGGGGAGATTGAAAGTGGATGTTAGGAGGAAGTTGTTTGCAGTGAGGGTGGTGAGACACTGGCACAGGTTGCCCAGGGAGGTTGTGGCTGCTCCCTCCCTGGAGGTGTTCAAGGCCAGGTTGGAGGAGGCCTTGAGTGACCTGTACTAGTGGGAGGTGTCCCTGCCTATGGCAGGGGGTTGGAACTGGCTGATCCTTGAGGTCCCTTCCAACCTTACCATTCTGTGATTGCCAAGCAAATACAATGCTTCATACCACCACATCTCTTAGAAGAAGAATCATAGAACTGCTTCAGTTGGAAGAGCTAAGATCCAACCATCAACCCAGCACCACCACAGCCACTAACCCATGTCCTCAAGTACCATGTCCACACCTTTCTCAAACACCTCCAGGGATGGTGACTCCACCACCTCCCTGGGCAGCCTGTGCCAACTCATTGCAGAAAGAAATTCTTCCTAAACTCCAATCTAAAGACACACCAGCCACAATTTCAGGCCATTTCATCTTGTCCTATCACCTGACAGAGAAAATAGAGAGGTTTTAGAGAGTAAGAGTTTCCTCCTAGTGAAGGTTCAAACACATCAGCAACCCTGTCATCAGAAACACAGAGTTAATTTGGGGGCACCCATTTCACCATCCACATTTGTTCCACTCACACACACATACCCTACAGCCATTCCCAAGCCTGGGAAGAACACTCTTCAGGATGTTGTTAAAATTAACCCCTGGGAAGAAAAAATAAAATTAATGATCTTGCTATAAAAGCACTGCCTGGGGAGGTTACTGCATTTTAGGGTTCTGCTCCTGCTCTCATAACTATCAAGAGAATAACTTGCAGGCCCAAAATAATTAAGAACAGAAAACTCAATTATCTGGTAAACTAAGATCTTAAACCACCACTCTAAGCTAAAAAGGGAAGGTTGCACAGGGAGGAGTTTTATTAGTCTCACTCAGGGAAAAAAAAAAAGAATAAAAGAGCAGCAGCACAAAGGGAGCCTGCTCCTGAGCAAAGGTACATTGAGGCCAGTAGGAAAAGTTGGGATTTTTAGTTTTTTAATTGTATGTTTGCCCTCAAACAGCTGCAAAAAAAAAAAAAAAAAAGCAAGCTTGGCATGCTCAGCCAGACAGTTGTAAAGCTTTACACCTCAGCTCCAAAAGGGAAAGGTTAATCTCTGTTTCCTTGGGATGAATCCATATTTGCTTCCATCAAAGAGAATGAACAAAAAGCTGGAAACAAGAGGAGGAGGAAAACTGATCCATTGACAGCAATTTCTGCTGAGAAAATTCCTCAGCTTCCACCCAACCAGGGACAGAAACATCCATTTCCACTCCCTGTCTTGGCAAGGCAACAACTTGCCCCTTCCCCTCTGCCCACACACAGCAGTCCCTTTACCTGAAGTGTCACCACAAATTCAAAGAAACACAGATGGCAAAGGAGACAAAAAGACAGACCAGGGGGAAAAGGTTTAAAACAAAAAAAATCAGGACAAGAAATAAAAAATAAGAGGATAAAAAGGAAATTCCCACTACTATTTATACATGAACAGTTTTTCAGGGATAAGACAAAAGATAGAAGAAACCCAAGACAGGCAGCAAAAGAGAAGTCAGTTATTAACGAGTCATTACTCCAGCACAGAGGCTGGCTCACGAGCTGGCATCCAGTCTCAGCTTCAGGAAAAAAAAAGAAACCACAAGAAGAACTCTCCCATCACCATCTTTGCTCCTCTCCAGTCAAGCTGTTGCCAGGAATTGCATCCTCCCACCACTCCCAAGAGTCAGCCACAGCTGACAGTAGTTAGGTCGTGCTGCTCTCCACTTCCAAGCATGCTCCTGTGCTGCAAAAACCCAGTTCCCAGGCTGCAGGATCAGGGAAGAGTGAATTTCTGCTTGCTTCACACCCTCAGCTAGAATTCATAGAATGGTAAGGTTGGAAGGGACCTCAAGGATCATCCAGTTCCAACCCCCTGCCATAGGCAGGGACAACTCCCACTAGCACAGGTCACTCAAGGTCTCCTCCAACCTGGCCTTGAACACCTCCAGGGAGGGAGCAACCACAACCTCCCTGGGCAACCTGTGCCAGTGTCTCACCACCCTCACTGCAAACAACTTCTCTCAGGCAACCAGTGACAGAACAAGAGGACACAGTCTCAGGCTGCGCCAAGGCAAGTTTAGGCTGGAGGTGAGGAGGAAGTTCTTCACTGAGAGAGTAATTTGTCACTGGAATGGGCTGCCCGGGGAGGTGGTGGAGTCGCCGTCCCTGGAGGCGTTCAAGGCACGTTTGGACATGGCACTTAGTGCCATGGTCTAGTCTTGAGGGCTGTGGTGATGGGTTAGACTTGATGATCTTTGAGGTCTCTTCCAACC
>VWZE01011532.1:20961-46673 GCA_013396675.1 Eubucco bourcierii
TGCAGCCCAGGACTCGGTTGCTGTCTGGGCTGCACTCACACTGCAGGCTCATGTTGAGCTTTTCATCAACCCAGATGAAAATTACTCCTGGATCATTAACACTACTTATGAAACTGGATGATACATCCCTCTCATTCATCAGAATTGCCTTTTTTTTGTCCCTGACTGCACTACGAAGAGCACTGTGCTCATGTCCCTCCTCTCCTTGCACCTCTGACCCAGTAAAATGGAACCATGGCACACATCTCCTCTGTGGATGGCAGCTCAGCAGCTTCTCTCCTGCTTCCACCTTCAGGTCCAATTGCTCATCATGCAAAACGTGGCTTTCAGGAGTGATTGTGCCAAACACAACCCCAGGGTTTTCACTAAGTTGTTTCAACCCTCAGTTTCTCCAGGGTGCTGTGATCTATAGGGAGAGGTTCTCAGAATTGATTCCACGGTGATTTGTGGCTGCGAACTCCAAAACCTTTCTTTTAATTGACAGATGTATGAAAGGAAGAAAAGCAATAAACAGAAGCCTGGAAAATAGTCTTTGAGTGATGTTCTCCTATTACAGAGATTTATGCAGCTGCTAGGAGCAGAAGTGAGTGCTCTGAAGTGTAATTACTACACAGAGTCACGCAGGATGTGCCAGACCCAAGGTATAAGCAAGCAGTCACTGCTTTAATTATGATCAAGTTTATGTACTTAGGCAAATATAAAATCCACTTTCGATGTGATATGTGGCAACTCTATCATCATAACAAGCTGGAGGCATTCACTTGAAACACCAGCCCTGTTATAAGATATTGATCCAGCTACCTACAGGCTCCACAGAGAGGTTGAGGGCTTCTTACTCCTCCTAAGTATCAGGGATACAGCTGGAGCTCCCAGTGGAGCAAGAACACAAACCGAGCAACTCCAGCAACCTGAACCTGGGTGAGGAAAATGCCCCAGCAAAGGCACCTGCTGCAATCACCACCTGGGTCAGGATGGAGGATGCCACTAGTTTCCAGGGAAAGACCAGCCACACTGCAGCACAGACAACCCCCAGCAGCCCCTCACAGCAGAGGTTGGAAGCATCCCAGCTGCCTGCCCCTCCCTCACCCTTCCTGTGAAAACAGGCTGCAAGAAATTTACCCAGGGATCAGGGCAAACATCTCAGTGACTTCCACAGAAACAAGGGAAGACATTGCTTCCTTTGGTGACAACCAACCAACAGAATTTGTCATTTCAGGGGTGATAAGAGCAGCTCTTTCCCCTCCCTGAAAGTCTTCGTGCAACCATTTCATCACAAACTGTTTAGAGCACTGGCCAAGAGATCGAGGCCCGAAGAACTGAGAGAAAACAGAGACGTTGCTCCTGCAGCTATTCCAAAGAGAGCATTGAGCAGACAAAAAGTTCTATGCAGAGAGGATGCAAGGATAGGAAGGGACAGGGGAGGTTCTCCCTCCATCAGGACTGAGATCTAAACTCTCCCTCTAGATCTCCCAGCTGCTGATTAAGCTGAGACACTGCTACAGACCGAAGGCTTCGGGATTTGCAGCAGCCGGCAGAGCGTGCAGCCTCAGCTCTGTGCATCCTGCTTCTCCCCTGCCTCTCCGGAGCTGCAGCAGCAACTCGTGCCACACCGAACGCAAGGAGCCGAACTCGGCACAGCGCTGCGAGAAGCAGCTCCTACTAGCGATGATCTCACTGCACCTCCTCTGCCTGTCACGTTTCCCTCTTACCTCTGCTTTTTTAATACTTTGATCACCAGGTTTCCGGGGCAGGCGTGTGCGAATGCGTTTTTAACCCACCGCGGCAGCCCCCGAGCTCTCCAGGCAGCTCCGTAACGCAGCTGCCAAACCCATCCCTCCGTGCACATATTCCCAGCACCCACACGAGGGGGACACGCATGTTCCTTACTTCCCAAGGGCCTTCAAAAGGCAGGGAATTCAACTATGCTGCTTATATTTAAAAGCAAGAACGAGGCACACCTGCTGGAAGATGCCTCGTAGGGCAGAGGTGGGGAGGTTCGGGGGGGGATCACGCGGGCAGCCACCTGTAACACTAATTGCAGCACAGCTGCACCTTGTCCAGCTCATTAAAACGGCAGCAATGCCGTGCCGAAGGGCATGGTTTAGTACCAGACTTGTCGGAGAATAGTCGGACTTCATAATCTCAAAGATCTTTTCCAACCCAAACGATTCTACAAAAAGAAGACCCTGCCTGGGTCATCACATCCACAGGGCACAGCTCAGAACCCCATGGCACGTACTTCCAGACCCTTTTTTTTTTTTTTTTTNCCAAGGGTGGCTTTACAAAGCGGGACCGCCTTCAGCTGACAGCTCTGCCGATCGTACTCCTGCCAGGCACACGGCGCACTGCCTCGATGATCTTAACAGCTCTTTTACAGCTGAAATTATTCCGTGGTTCCAGGAAAGCAGCACCGGCTCTGCCTTCCCCCCGACACTTCACACGGGGCTCCGGGTACAGCCACGGACCCATGCTGCCCTGCAGATCTGCTTTGCCTTTCGACCATTCCTAGACAGCAGGACATCCCCTACTCCCACCCCCCACACACACAAACATAGCAAGACCCATAAAAGATCCGCTAATCCAGGAGGTTTCTACCCCAGAGACGGAACCACAAGGTTATATTTGACCCTAACGGGATGCAACCGGGAGAGCAAAAACGCGAAACCCGGCGGTCTACCGGGAAAACGCATCTGCCCGCGCCCAGCTCCGCAGCGTCCCGCAGCCGCAAACGTTTCGCCAAGCACCCGAGCGGCCCCCACCCCGAACACGCCGCATCCTCAGCGAGCCCCGAGAGGGAACGGAGGCAGCCCACGGAACTGAGAGGTCTTACCTGGCACGGGGCTTTCGGGCACCCACTTGGCTCCGGGCTGCAACACCTGGAAAGCGGCACGGACCGGGCGGCAAGCGGCTTCCCCCGCCAGCTGAGCGTCTCCGGGGGCACCGAGCAGCGCAGCCACCAGCAGCAGCAGCGTTCCGCCGCTCCCCGACATCCTGCCGGGGCACCCCGCTCTACACCCCTGCGGCAGCCATGGCCCGCCGGGCCGCACAGGGACCGGGAAGCGGAGTTCAGCCTCGCCGAGCTGCGCAAGAACTGTTCTACGGGAGCAGAGCACAGCTCCGCGCTCCCGGACCGGCGGAACCGGCCCAGCTCCGCCCCACCCCGCCCTTAGNGCACTGCACCGCCCCCGCCCCTTAGCGGCCCCGCCCCGGCCCCGCCCGGCCCCGGAGGGCCCCGGCCCCGGATTGCAGGCGGTGGGGCTTGGTCTCTACGACTACAGACAGCATGGGGGGTGTCACAGAACGGAGATGTGGTGCCGAGGCCCGTGTTCACCGCTAAAGCGTGTCCGTCCCCATCACGTCTACATGGCCTTCAAATCTCTCCAGGGATGGGGACTCGACCACTGCTCTGGGCAGTCTGTTTCAGGGCTTGACAACTCTTTCAGAGAAGAAGCTGTTCCTGATGCCCAGTCGAAACCTTTCCTGGTACTACTTGAGGCTCTTTCCTCTTGTCATAAAATCATTTTCGGTTACAAAAGACCTTTAAGACCATCCAGTGCAGCCATTCTCTAACCCTGCCAAATCTGGTGCTAAACCACAGAATCAGTCAGGGTTGGAAGGGACCACAAGGATCACCTAGTTCCAACCCCCCTGCCATGAGCAGGGACACTCTACCCTAGATCAGACTGGCCAGAGCCTTAAACACCTCCAGAGATGGGGTCTCAACCACCTCCCTGGGCAACCCATGTCCCTTAGCACCACATCTCTGCCTCTCTGAAACACCTCCAGGGATGGGGACTCAGTCACCTCCCAGGGCAGCCTGTGCCAGTCTCTGAGAACCCTTTCAGTGAAGAAGTTTCTTCTAATGTCCAACCTAATCCTCCCCTGGTGCAACCTGAGGCTGTTTCTTCTCATCCTATCGCTTGTTACAAGGGAGAAGAAACCAATCCCCACCTGACTCCAACCTTCTCTCAGGGAGTTGTAGAGCCAGAAGGTCTCCCCTCAGCCTCCTTTTTTCCAGGCTGAACAACTCCAGTTTGCTCAGCCACTCCTCACAAGACCTGTTCTCCAGACCCTCCAGCAGTGAAGCAGCTACCTAATCCAGCCCAGCACTTTGCACATGGAGCATCTCTTAAGCCCTCACCGTTCCCCACGTTGAGCTGCAAGGCAGGGCTCAGTTACACATGTCACAGAGAGCCCCAAAGTCCCTTTGACCAACAGAGGAACCTCACGTTCTGCAGTGATACCAGGGCAGTGCTCAGCACAGGCACCCGGGGGCAGTAATGGAGACCTGAGAAGCACATCTCTCAGAGAGCCGTGGGGTGCCCATGGGTGGGCAGTGGGCACATTATCAGAGTAGCTACATTGGAGAGAGGCAGCCGTGCTTGGGCAGGTTGTATTGGTTCACTGAGGCCATTTCCCCACCAGTTTCTAGCTGGAGCTGTGGGGAACCCTTTGCTCACCAAGATGAAGCCCCCACAGGGTTTGTGTTCCCCAGCAACAGTGATGTGGAGACTCTTGGTGCAGTCAGGACAGCCCAGCTCCATCCCCCTGCAAAAAGACCTTCTCACTGTTGGTGCACACTCAGCGGGGAGGGCCCATGCTGCTTCTGCCCAACAGGCAGCTCTACTGAGTGGGGCTGAGGCAGTGAGGAGTGAGGGAAGGTTCCTTTAAAAAAACAAGGACCAGGTATGAAAAATTGCCAAAACTGTGTTTGCCCAGGCTGTCTCCTCATTGCTCACCCCCTGCCTGCATGATGCTGCTTCTGCAGAGGAAAAAAAAAAAAAAAATACCAGGGAGGGAGTGAACATTAACAGCAGAACAGAGGAAAAAAAAAATTATATTTTTCAGTGCAAATCCAGGATCAAATTATTGCTGGTGGCTCACTACCAGCTCTTTTTCACTCTGAAATTTTGAAAGGGGGTGAAATATGAAAGCTCAGCCTGTGTATTTGTTCTAAGAAAATGCCTGCCAAGAAAGAGATTGATAAAATGTATTATGGGTATGAGACTAATAAGCTGGAATGTGCACTGTGTCCTGTTGGCTAATCAATTGTAGAGTTAAATGTAGACAGTGGCTGGACTTGATGGTCTTGGAAGTCTTTTCCAACCCTAGTGACTGCCCTGCACCTGGATCAGTGCAATCCCAAGCACAAATATAAGCTGAGTGGAGAATGGCTTGAGAAGGACCTGGGGGTGTTAGTTGGTGACAAACTCCCCAGGAGCCAGCACTGGTCACTGGCAGCCCAGAGGCAGCTGTGTGCTGGCTGCATCCGAAGCAGAGAGAGCAGCAGCAAAGGGAGGGGATTCTGCCCCTCTGCTCTGCTCTGAGACTCCACCTGGACCACTGCATTCAGTTCTCATGCCTCCCGCACAAGAATGACATGAAAGTGCTGGAGAGGGTCCAGAGGAGGCCACAAAGGTGATCAGGGAGTTGGAGCATCTCCCTTATGGGGACAGGCTGGGAGAGTTCAGCTGGGAGAAGGCTCCAGGGTAACATTAGAGTAGCCTCCCAGTACCTGAAGGGTGCTACAGGAGAACTGGGGAGGGACTTTAGACAAGGGCCGGGAGTGAAAGGGTGAGGGAAAATGGCTTTGAGCTGGGAGAGGGGAGACTGAGACTGGAGATTAGGAAGAAATTCTTTAGTGAGGATGGTGAGACACTGGCACAGGTTGCCCAGGGAGGCTGTAGATGTCCTCTGCCTGGAGGTGTTCCCTGCCAGGTTGGATGAGGCCCTGAGTAACCTGGGCTGGTGGGAGGTGCCCCTGTCCATGGCAGGGGGGTTGGAACTGGCTGAGCTTTCAGGTTCCTTCCAACTTAAACCGTTCTATGATTCTGTGTGATTCTGTAACTGTCAGAGCTTGTTGCTGTCTGTTTTTTCTGTCTATCGAGCAAGGCTGACAAAACTGACCAGTGACCAGGCAGCAAAAATCTTTGCAGGAGCTGGGAGGAATACAGAAACTCGATTTGGCTCAGAGGTGCAGGTGATCCACGGTGCAAGCTACACCCACATGCAGCAGAGCGACGAGGGGGTGGATGCTCGGTGATGCAGATGAGGATTCCCTCATGCTTTAATGGCCATGGTGGTGTTGGATTGACAGTTGGATTCAATGACCTGGACATTCAGTGACATGGACAGAGGAATCAGTGCACCCTCAGCAAGTTTGCAGATGGCACCAAGCTGTGTGGCACAGTCGACTTGGTAGAGGGCAGGGATCCATCCAGAGGGACCTGGACAGGCTGCAGAGCTGTGCCCAGGCCAACCTCATGACATTCAACAAGGCCAAGTGTAAGGTCCTGCACCTGGGTAGGCACAATCCCAAGCACCAATTCAGGCTGGGTGGGGAATGGCTGAGAGCAGCCCTGAGGAGAAGGACCTTGGAGTCTGGGTTGATGAAAAGCTCAACAGGAGCCTGCAGTGTGAGTGCAGCCCAGACAGCAACTGTGTGCTGGGCTGCAGCAAGAGAAGCGTGGCCAGCAGGGCAAGGGAGGGGATTCTGCCCCTTTACTCTGCTCTTGTCAGACCCCACCTGGAGTACTGTGTGCAGTTCTGGAGCCCTCAGCACAGGAAGGACATGGAAGTGTTTGAGCTGGTCCAGAGGAGGCCACGAGGATGCTCAGAGGGCTGCAGCAGCTCTCCAGGAGGACAGGCTGAGAGAGTTGGGGCTCTTCAGCCTGGAGAAGAGAAGGCTTCCAGGAGACCTTAGAGTAGCCTTCCAGTATCTGAAGGGGGCTACAGGAAGGCTGGGGAGGGACTATTGACAAGGTCTTGCAATGGCAGGACAAGGGGCAATGGGTTTAAACTGGCAGAGGGGAGACCAAAAGTGGATGTTAGGAGGAAGTTATTTACAGTGAGGGTGGTGAGACACTGGCACAGGTTGCCCAGGGAAGTTGTGGCTGCTCCCTCCCTGGAGCTGTTTAAGGCCAGGTTGAGGCCTTGAGTGAGCTGTGCTAGTGGGAGTTGTCCCTGCCTATGGCAGGGGGTTGGAACTGGCTGATCCTTGAGGTCCCTTGCAACCTTACCATTCTATGATTCTATGATCTTAGAGGTCTTTTCCCAGTGAAACTGTTCTCTGATTGTATGATTCTTTCTCTGATTCTGTAATCCTTTCCACATTTTCATCCCTCCTGCTCCCTTACACAAAGCCATCACACGCAGGAGCTGCCTCTCACCACAGAGTTAGCAACGCAGCTTCTCTGCATCTCCTTCATTGACTTGGTGATGGATTTGTTATGTTTATGCAACAGTTTGAAGCTCTGGAGTTTGAGGATTGCTTTAGCACTCAGTTGAACTGAATAGCAGAACACAAAGGGTGGTGCTGGAAACGCTGCTCTCTGTAGGCTGCTGCAATCTACCTGAAGTTTATGGTCTGAATTACAGTTGTCTAAAAGGCACTCAAGCAGCTCCTGTGGTCGTCTTCAAACCTGTTGTGTGTATTTCATTTAAGTGCAGGAGGCTTTTACTGTTCCAGGTAAGTACACAGATACTGTCAAGCATGTCATTACAGCAAAGAATTGCACCCTCTGTCATATAGGTGGCTGCTAGGAATCTCTGCTGAGGGTGTCCCTTTTCAGGCTGAATTAGAAAACATCATTACTGGTCTTTACTGGATCTGCCTTCATGATGGAATCTGTCATTATCTTGACAATGACTCCCTGCAAAATAAAGTTTATTCAGCAACAAGGAGTTATGTCAGAAGTGAGTTCCTGAGCCCAAAGGATGCTCTCCACCCCATGCCTGCAGAGGCATACCCCACGTGATGACTGTGGATGCTCCCTCCTCCAGTAGGACTACAGCAGCCCAAAGAAAGTCTGAAGCCCTTTTCCTGAGTGCTGCACATCTGTATGGCTTGGCCCTTTAATGTGGGAGGATGGCAAGTGCAGGTTTGTCCTGGAGGAGAAAGCAGATGACTTGCTCCAAGATCAGAGGCAAAGTCACTGGATTAAGTTATCTGCCAGCAGACACAGTGAGAGCCAAGTCATTGTCTCACATTCACCTGGTAATTTCCCTTGTTACAACTGCTCACACCATAAAAATCTCACTTAATCATCTACCTGCCTCAAGTCTGTAAGTAATGAGAGGCAGGATGGTGTGTAGATGATTTTATCAAATGCCCTTATGGAGTTCTCCACTGGGAAAACCCTGAATCAATTAAAACACCAAGGAGAGATGGACAAGGGGGGTTGGTGCTCCCCAGCAGATGCTCATCAAGTTATGAACACATTGCAGTTCCACTGTTGAAGGGGTGGATAGAATCACAGAATTGTCAGGGCTGGGAGGGATCTCAAGGATCATTCATTTCCAACCCCCCTGCCATGGGCAGGGACACTTCCCATTAGATCAGGTTGCTCAGAGCCACTTGACCTTAAAGATCTCCAGGAATGAGGCTTCCACCACCTCCCTGAGCAGCCTGTGCCAGTGTCTCATCACCCTCATGCTGAATAACTTCTTCCTAATATCCAACCCGAATCTACCCTCTTCTAGTTTTGCTCCATTCCTCCCAGTCTTATCACTACCCAACATCCTAAAAAGTCCTTCCCCAGCTTTCCTTTAGGCCCCCTTCAGATACTGGAAGGCCATAATGAGGAGGTCTCAGAGCCTTCTCTTCTCCAGACTGAACAGTCCCAACTCTCTCAGCCTGTCCCCATAGCAGAGCAGCTCCAGCCCTCTAAGCATCCTTGTGGTCCTTCTCTGGACACCTTCCTGCACCTCCAGATTTTTCCTGTCACAGTGGCTCCAGAACTGGACACAGTGCTCCAGGTATGGCCTCACCAGAGCAGTGCAGGGAGGCAGAATCCCCTTCCTTGCCCTGCTGCCCACACTTCTCTTGCTGCAGCCCAGGCTCTGGTTGCTCTCTGGGCTGCAGGTGCACACTGCTGGCTCATGATGAGCTTCTCATCCACCAGCACCCTCAAATCCCTCTCCCCAGGGCTACTCTTTGAGCCAGTCACTGCCCAGCCTATATCAGTGCTTGGGTTGATGAGCTCCATGGGGGCAAGTTCAACTGAGGAAATCATCACAGAATTGTTTTGGTTGGAAAAGACCTCAAAGATCATCAACTCCAACCCTTGAACCATGTCCTGAAGTGCCATGTCTACATGGTTTTGACCACATCCAGTAATGGTGATTCCACCACCTCCCTGGGCAACCTGTTCCAAAGCCTGACCACCCTTCTAGCAGAGAACTTTTCCTAATATCCAATCTAATCCTCCCCTGGTGTAATTTCAGGGGAGGGTTCTCTCACCTTCTATCACTTGGTACTAGGGATAAGAGCCCAACCTCCACTACACTGCAAGGGGAGAAAAGAAAAATCCTGGAGCACCTCTTGACACTCCTGCATGTTTTTCAACAAGTACCTGGCAGCCTGCATGGGCACATTTGGCTTGGCCTCCTCATCCCTGCTGCAATCCCATCGTGCTGGCCATGGCCCAGTGCTGCACCACCCAAGAACCCACACATCCTGCTGAAGACAGGAGCTGCAGGCAGTGATGACTTCTCCCTGTCAAAATGGCCCTTTCCATCTTACTCTTCACCCTCCAAAAGCTGCATTTTCAGGGTTTCTTAACTATTTGTGGAGGAGAAAGAGAAGGGAGAAGCTCTTTGCTGTGTAACAGCACTTGCATGTTGACTGATGGGAGAAAGAAAAGTGCATTTGCCATCGGGCACCGGGGGAAATGATGGATTGCCAGGCAGCAGGCATCCCTCCCTACCTTGGCAGGATATTGCATTCCATGTGCCACACAGGCACGCTGATAGATCCATAAAGCACTAGCCTTTTCCTCACCTTAGCAAGCAGTGGCTGATAAATCACCAGCTCTCTGGAGTTTGGTGGGAGCAGACCACACAACAGAAGCAGAGAAGCCTTCAGAGAGCAGCATCTCTTGAAGACACTGCAGATGCCAATGGAGCTGCACATCAAGAATGCACAAAGCACTTCACTTACCCAAAAATGAGATACTTTACAACTGGAAGGTGTTTGGTTTGGGGGTTTTGTGTGTGTGTTTGGTTGGGTTTGGTTGTTTGGGGTTTTTTTGTGTGGTTTTTTGGGGGGGGTTGGTTGGTTGGTTGGTTTTTTTGTTTGTTTGGATTTTGGTGGGGTTTTTTTTTTTGGCAATTATGTGCCCATTTCAGTCACATTCACATTATAAATGCCTCCCAGAGCCTTGGAAAAATCTCTGTCCTCCAGTCCTAGGGATCTCCCTCTTTTTGCATAGAGTCTGGAAAGGCTTCTCTTCTACCACAGGGACATAAAACTTCCTGAAACTGAAGAATATTTCATAGGATAAAATCCCAGCCTGAACCAAACCTTTCCAAACCAACCCTTAACTGTGGATGAGACCCAGTTTTTGAAGGGGTACACAGAATCCCAGCATGATAGGGTTGGGAAGAGACCTCTGGGAATCATTTAGTTCAACTCTCCTGCTAAAGCAGGGTGATCCAGAGTAGGTTGCCCAGGATTGCATCATCCAGGTGGGTTTGGAATCTCTCCAAAGAAGACTCCACAAGCTCCCTGGGCAACCTGGTCCAGTACTCCACCACCCTTAAACATGAGGAAAAACTCTTTTCCTTTAGGTGACACCTCCTGTGTTCCAGTTTGTGCATGGCTCACCAGCCAGATACCAGAAGAGTTTTGCTTCCTCTGTGAAACCAGAAGCACACAAACACATGACGAGGCTTAAAAGCTCTTCCACACATTCCCCATCTCTGGAGGACCCTGTGCACAATATGAAGGGATGAAACCCACAGTATGCCAGAGTTTGGGGTATGCTGCTCATGGCAGGTGGGCAGGAGAGAGGAAGGATGCTCGTCACACTCCTCAGCACTGCCCAAGTTACAATCCCTGTCTCTTCTCCAGCCCAAGTTACAATCCCTGTCTCTCCTCCAGCCTGAGTTACAATCCCATCTCTTCTCCAGCTGGCAATGAGCGGAGCTGAACACCAGCCGAGCTCCTGAGCACAAGAGAATGATGCAGCTCCACAGAGGGAATCAAAGCAGAAGAGATGAGAGGAAGCTATTCACCGTGCACTGCTGCCTCTGCTGGGAGCTCAGGGCAGGCATTCCTCAAGCTGATATTTTCATTTATCATCTCCCAGTGATTAATCAACTGAAGAGATGCCACCGGGAGACAGCCCAGAAGGGATCAACCCAGTGCGTTGGTGTACAAAAATAAAGTGCTGCTGACAATTACCAAGCCAGGGCTGTCACTCTGTGGGCATGCAGGGGGAACTGGGGTGTATAATCACAGGGCACTGCTGTGAACTAGCTCTGCACCAAGTGAGCAGCCTGAAAGCTTCAGAGCAGGCATGGGAGGCACTCAGCATCTAGCTCTGGAGAGATGCTGCCCCCTGGTTCTACCTGAGAGGAGGTTGGAGGCAGGTGGGCGTCAGTGTCTTCTCTCTAGGAACAAGTGACAGGATGAGAGGAAATTACCTCAAGTTGCAGCAGGGGAGATTTAATTTGGGTATTAGAAGAAAATTCTTCCCTGAGAGAGTCATCAAAGACTGGTATGGGCTGCCAAGGGAGGTGGCTGAATCCCCACCCCAGAGGCGTTCCAAAGAGACAGAGATGAGGTGCTGGGGGCCATGGTTTAGCCCCAGATTTGGCAGGGTGTGCTGGTTTTGAGGCTAACTGAAATATTTTAATAGAGAAAATTATATTACAGGCTGAGAAAAGCAAACAATGGTGATGTCTACTTCACTTATAGGCTTGCTGAGATGGATAAGAAAAGAATACAAAACAAAGATAAGATACTCAGGCTCAGACACTCTGGGGCTGTCTGGCTTCTTGCCTTCTCTCTGTTGAGTAACCTCACTACTTTCCTTCTAATCCCCCTGGCCCATCCTCCAAACTCATCTTGCACAGGCAAGCCTTGGGGTAAGGTACAGGGGTGGGGAGAAGGTGGAAGGGTGGTTGGGAGCCCCTCCTGGGGTCTCTGATTTCTGGGAGGGGGATTGTGTTTCTGTATTCCCTTTAACTTGTCTATGTCTGTAACTATTCCTGTCTGTTGTGTCTATCTCTGCTTGCACATTGTGCTGAGCTGTAAATAGAGCTTCAGTCCTTAACTTCCAGCCAGCTGAGTCTAGTCTGGGGGATTTTACAAAGTGTGGGGGGGCAGGGAACTCCCAAACCATCACACAGGGTTAGAGAGTGGTTGGACTGGATGAGCTTGGAGGTCTTTTCCAACCAAAACAATTTCATGACTCTGATTCCCAGCACAGGCTGAAGAGCACAGAGCCAGCCAGCTGAACCAACAGGCAGTGTGCTGCACAGGGCATGGGCAAAGGGCAAAGCCAGACTGGATCTTGGCAGACCAGGTTGCCCAAGTAAGAGTGATGTGGCTCCACATCCTGGGGAAGCCCCCTTGTACCACATGGAGAGCACAGAAGCTTTGAGACAGGATTGGAGGCAGAACCAACAGAAATCACACTGAATACAGAAGTTGCTCCCTCTCCAAAGGAGGTCACAAGGCATTCAGGTGCCTTTCCAGGAGTGCTTTTATCTCCTGCAGTAGCACCACAGTAAAACTTGATTTATGCCTTGTTAAATTATTTTAATGCTTAATATTATATGCAAAAACTCTGTGAAGAGATATAATAGAGGAGTATTCCTGCTTGGCTCATGCAGAAGCTGTCTCCAACTGCATGGTAATGAGCTGCTTCCAAAGGTGTCAGAAGCATTAGACTGCTCCTCAAAGGCTGCTTTGAGGCTAGAAGAGTGGATGGGTGACTTACTGCAACTTTCATATCCAGTAATTGAAGAAAATGCTGGGACACAGAATTCCTCTCACTCACCAGCACAGATAGCTGGAGCCAGTGGATTTGGAGGGATCCCAACAGGCAAGGAGCCCTGGCAAGGGAGGAGACTTTGGAACAAAGCTATCTGAGGCAGCAGGGAGTGCTTCCATCAGCAACAGGGTGGCTCTGGGGCAATGATGAGCTCCTGTTGAGTGCAGCAAGAGAAACAACATCTCTGCTACTTGCTGTATAGTAAGGTACTGGGGGAGGGGGGCAGTACCACCTTCCTCCCCCCTCCATCTTTCCCTCCCTTTTGAGCTTCTCACTTCTTTCCCATTAAGGAAAAGTTGCTGCTCATAATGGCGAGGGGAAAAAAAATTCGCAAACCAGAGGAGCTTCTGTTTTTGCAACTATTGCTTCCAAGTTCCCACCTGACTTGTGGGGTGGTTGTGAGCATCACCCAGCAGCCAGGGCAGCAGCCTGATGTTTGCTAGCTGCACACACAGCTCACAAGGGGCACAGCATCCATCTGCCCCTCTGCTGCTCCTCAGAGGCTCTCTTGGCCTCTTTGGGGTTTTACTGCTCAAGCCCTCCCAGTCCAGACAAGATGTCAGTGCTGAGAGTGGCTGCTTGTGTCCCAGAGCCCATCTCTGCCTGGGAGATGAGAGTCCCACAAGCAGTGCCAAGCTGTCCTTTGCCATCAGCAACTCCCTTGGCCTTTGTCCCTGCTCCAGCCCATCACACAGGGACACCACAACCGTGCACCAATTAGTTCTTTTCAGCTGCATTCACGGACTGATCCTTCCCAAACTGATGGCAGCAGCAGCTACACAATAAGTTATCATAGATTGGTAAGGTTGGAAGGGACCTCAAGGATCATCTAGCTCCAAACCTCTGCCATAGGCAGGGACACCTCCCATTAGTACAGGTCACTCAAGGCCTCCTCCAACCTGGCCTTGAACACCTATCCAGGCACCACTCCTTGCTAGCTGGGCTCAGAGCTCAGCATACATTGGGCTATTCATTACCAGCATTCTCACTTGCATCTATGGAGGCATTAATAGATCTCAGAGGGCCTCCCAGCATGGTGGGGGTTGGAAAGCACCTCTGAAGATCACCTAGTCCAACTCCCTGCTGCTAAAGCAGAGTCACCCAGAGCAGGTTGCATAGGAACACATCCAGCTGGGTTTGGAGTCTCTCCAGAGAAGGAGAATGCACCACCTCTCTGGGCAGCTCCAGGTCTCCACAACTCTCATAGCAAAGAAGTTTCTCCTCAAGTTCACATAAAACCTCCTGTGTTCTAGCTTTTGCCTCTTGTCCTGTCACTGAGCACTACAGAAAAAGAGCCCAGTCCCATCCTCTTGCCCCCCGTCCTTTAGCTACTGATCAGCAATGAGAAAATCCCCTCTCAGGCTGCTCCCCTCCAAACTACAGAGCCCTCAGGGCTCTCAATCTCTTTTCATAAGAGAGATGCTCCAACCTTCATGCAGAAGCCAAACAACCTAATTAAAACCAAACCAAGCCAAGCCAAGCCAGCAAGAATTAACAGTTGTGCATCTGAAGGCATCTCCCAAACACCTAATTATCCTGCTGCTTTCACCTCTCCACGGAGGAGGACAAAGTATTGACAGAGGGGACATATTCTTTTTAAAAGGAGCCTCACCAGACATCCACATTTGTCTCATTCCCAATCAGTTAGAATAATGAATCACCTTAGAGAGGGAGATTTATTTTGTTTTTAAATGCTAAATCATTCCTGCACACGAGGCATAAATGTCAGCTCTCTCTAACAGCTCTGTGGAGGCTTGGGGGGAGGAGGGGGGTGGTGTGATTGTGAATGTTATTATCTCAAACATTAAGTAGAAATTGAGAAGATGGGAAGCGTGAAGCAGAGCTGGGCTCTGACTTCTTCCAT
This sequence comes from Eubucco bourcierii, assembly GCA_013396675.1. Lineage (NCBI taxonomy): Eukaryota > Metazoa > Chordata > Aves > Piciformes > Ramphastidae > Eubucco > Eubucco bourcierii. The sequence continues at coordinate 35,608 of VWZE01011532.1, forward strand.
CCTCTAAGACTGAAAGCCCCACACCTGAGCTATGGGTGTCTCCAGCAGAGATTCTCCTCAAACACAGAAATCTCTTTGAGTGTGCATTTTTTGGGGGAGGGACAGGATGGGAAAGGAAGGAGGAGCAAGTCACTATTCTCCACCACCACTCCACTTGGTGACTCTGGTGCAGAGCACCTCAAAGATGCTCCATAAGATCAGAGATTAATGCAATTAAGCCAAAATTCCACTTTAATGAAGACAGAATAAAGCTGCTGACAAATTACTCCAGAGGGCTTGGCCAGCAATGGAGATAGCAAAGAGAAATGAGCCTGAGTTTGTTGGTTTAGTGCTTTGGGGGTGGTTTAAAGCAGCCTGAAGGCACAGGAGGTGCAGGGCACATAGCTGGGCAGCACTTGGAGGTGGCACTGCCCAAACACAGCACCCAGAGCCTTAAAACATGGGAGAGGAGAACAGAGGTGCTGGGACCACGGCATCACTGGGACCAGTGGGCATCTCCAGAGCAACCCAAGCAGAAGTGGTATTTTAGGACTTCATTTTACCCTCACTCTAAGTGCAAGCATTTAAAAATAAAAGTGACCATGCTGCAATATTCAGCAGAAGCTGAATAATTTAAACCACACACGCTTAAAGCCAAGTGGTCTTCCTTCCCTGTGTCCCCCTCCCTTTCCCTTGTTCTCATTGCACTTTCTCTGAGGCCAGCAGTAAATGTCCTGCTGATTTTGGCAGAGTGGAACAAGCAGAATTCAGACCTTACCTAAGACCTTTCAAGGGACTTGTCTCCATTAGTCACCTGAACAAAGTAAGAAGGAACAACTTGGGAAGAAAGAGGTTTGGCTCTACTAGAAAGTGCTCTAAAAAATGAGAATTGTTGAGTTCCACAGAGCTAGCTCAATGCTGTCTGTGACCAGTACTTAGTACTCACAAAGTGGGTGGTGATGAAAGTGGAGCTTTGGTTTAGCTGCCCCTGGAAAGCAAAAGCTTGAATCAACAATAAAGTGGTTCACTTTGAGAGCAAAATCATAGAAGAGTCTGGGTTGGAGGGGACCTCTGAAGGTGATCTTGTTGCATGATACAGAATCACATTATGGTGGGGGTTTGTAAGGGACCTCAGGAAATCATCCAGGCCAACCCCTCTGCCAAACCAGGAAGGAAATCATCTAGGCCAACCCCTCTGCCAAACCAGGATCACCTAGGGCAGGTTATACAGGACTGCATCCAGACTGGTCTTTAATATCTCCAGAGGAGGAGACTCTGCAATCTCTCTGGGCAACCTGCTCCAGGGCTCTGTCGCACTCACAGCAAACCTTTTCCTGATGCTGAGGTGGAACTTCCTGTGTCCGTTGCTCCTAGTCCCAGAATCACAGAAACATCCAGGTTGGAAAAGACCTTCATGATCACCAAGACCCTACTCTACAAGATTCACCTTAAATCACATCCCTAAGCACCACATCCAAACCACCCTTAAACACATCCAGGGTGGGTGACGACACCACCTCCCTGGACATCTCATTCCTATCACCACTGAGCAGAGCCTGGCCCCTGCTTTTTGACACCCATCTTGGAGATATTTATAGACATTGATAAGAGCTTCTCTCAGCCTCTTAACCAGGCTAATCAGGCCTAGGGCTCTCAGCCTTCCCTTACCAGGCAGATGTTCCAGTCCCTTCATCATCCTCACAGCCTCTGTTGGATGTCTCTCCAGTAGTTCCCTGTCCCTCTTGAAGTGGGGAGCCCACAGCTGGAGACAGTACTCCAGGTGTGGCCTCACCAGGGCAGAGCAGAGAGCGGAGAGAACCTCACTACTGCAGGCTACAGCCAAGCCCTGCAGCTGGCCGACTCCCGCCGGCTGCAGCCAAGCCCTGCAGCTGGCCGACTCCCGCCGGCTGCAGCCAAGCCCTGCAGCTGGCCGACTCCCGCCGGCTGCAGCCAAGCCCTGCAGCTGGCCGACTCCCGCCGGCTGCAGCCAAGCCCTGCAGCTGGCCGACTCCCGCCGGCTGCAGCCAAGCCCTGCAGCTGGCCGACTCCCGCCGGCTGCAGCCAAGCCCTGCAGCTGGCCGACTCCCGCCGGCTGCAGCCAAGCCCTGCAGCTGGCCGACTCCCGCCGGCTGCAGCCAAGCCCTGCAGCTGGCCGACTCCCGCCGGCTGCAGCCAAGCCCTGCAGCTGGCCGACTCCCGCCGGCTGCAGCCAAGCCCTGCAGCTGGCCGACTCCCGCCGGCTGCAGCCAAGCCCTGCAGCTGGCCGACTCCCGCCGGCTGCAGCCAAGCCCTGCAGCTGGCCGACTCCCGCCGGCTGCAGCCAAGCCCTGCAGCTGGCCGACTCCCGCCGGCTGCAGCCAAGCCCTGCAGCTGGCCGACTCCCGCCGGCTGCAGCCAAGCCCTGCAGCTGGCCGACTCCCGCCGGCTGCAGCCAAGCCCTGCAGCTGGCCGACTCCCGCCGGCTGCAGCCAAGCCCTGCAGCTGGCCGACTCCCGCCGGCTGCAGCCAAGCCCTGCAGCTGGCCGACTCCCGCCGGCTGCAGCCAAGCCCTGCAGCTGGCCGACTCCCGCCGGCTGCAGCCAAGCCCTGCAGCTGGCCGACTCCCGCCGGCTGCAGCCAAGCCCTGCAGCTGGCCGACTCCCGCCGGCTGCAGCCAAGCCCTGCAGCTGGCCGACTCCCGCCGGCTGCAGCCAAGCCCTGCAGCTGGCCGACTCCCGCCGGCTGCAGCCAAGCCCTGCAGCTGGCCGACTCCCACCGGCTGCAGCCAAGTCCTGCAGTTGGCCGACTCCCGCGGGCTGCAGCCAAGCCCTGCAGCTGGCCGACTCCCGCCGGCTGCAGCCAAGCCCTGCAGCTGCCTCCTGCAGGTTGCAGCTGCAAGAGCAGCAATCTCCCAGCTGCTGAGGACACAGAGATGCCATCTCTATTTCCAACTGGATCTCCACATTTGTTAGATACTCCTGATAGAAATGTAGGAGCTGAGACAGATCCAATTAGTTCGCCTAATAGCCTTGGCGTGATGAGATTGGCCTGACCAGCTGAAGGGAGGATTTTACACAAATGAAAGAGCATTTCCATAAAATTGAAAAGGTAATTTAGTAAATTGGAAAGGGAAAAAAAAAAAAAATCAGCAATCTTCTGAGAAGACTAATAGCTTTTTACACTGTAATGTAAGTTAATCTGTCTAAGGTGGGAGTGGAAGGAAAACCAAACAACACACAAAGCATTAAAGAGACAACCCCAGCACTAAATGTAATAATAAGAATAATAATAAACCCTCCTCAAACTGTGTCTTATTACCCATCTTTGTTCACTTTCAGACTGCAGATGCTGACTGATCATCTCAGCATTTCCTCACAGGGCTGGAAGCAACGAATTCCCTGCAAGCTGCCATCCCCCTGCCTTCTAAAAAACAAACAACAACAAAAAAGGACTTTTTCTGCTCTGTCATTTAAAAGTCAGCCCCGGGGGCACAGATTGTGGCAGGTGGGAACTGGTCAGGCTGCAAGAAATTTCATGGTAGCACCAGGCTGAGGGCAGCAGTGACAGGACGAGGGCAATGGCTTCAAACTAGAGCAGAGCAGATTTAGATTGGCTGTGAGGTGCAAGTTCTGCACCGTGAGGGTGGTGGAACACTGGAGCAGGTTGCCCAGGGAGGTGGTTGGGGACCCATCCCTGAAGATAATCAAGCTGAGTCTCAACAGGGCTCTGAGGAACCTCGACTAGTTGAGGATATCTCTGCTGACTGCAGGGACTGAATGACCTTTGGAGTTTGCATCCAACCCAGACCATTCTATGATTCTCTTCTGGAAATATTTGGAACTACCTGAGGCCTTTTTTTGGGGGGACACACACATTAATTCATGGTCTCCAAAATCAGAAGCATTGGCTGAGTTATCTGACCTCCTGCAGAGCACAGCTGCAATCTGCCTCTTTGTTGTTGTCACCTTCCTTGACTCATCCACACAGGTTTGGAGGCATCTAGATTCAACCCTAAGATGTCACAAGGTGGAGACCTCAAGATTTGCCTTACCACTTCCTTCCTTCGGTGTCCTCTCTTCCAAAACCCAGCTCTCCTTTCTCTCTCATGCCCTCCAAAATGGTGGCTTTGGCTGCACTGGTTGACATCCAGATAAAGATGATCCAAGGTGTGCCCAAGGTGGCCAAGAAGGTCACCAGCATCCTGGTCTGGATCAGCAATGGTGTGGCCAGCAGCAGCAGGGCAGGGATTGTGCCTCTGTGCTCAGCACTGCTGAAACCACAGCTTGAGTCCTGGGCTCAGTTTTAAGGTTCTCACTCCAAGAAGGACATTGAGGGGCTGATGCAGGTCCAAAAGAAGGCAAAAACCTGGGGAAGGGTCTGGAGAACAGGGCTGGGGAGGAGCAGCTGAGGGAGTTGGAGGTGTCTAGTGTGGAGAAGAGGAGGTTGAGGGCAGAGCTCATTGCTCTCTACAGCTGCCTGAGAGGAGGTTGGAGTGGGGTGGGGATTGGGCTCTGCTCCCTAATAACAAGTGATGGAATGAGAGGAAGGGGCTTGAAATTGTCCCATGTCCAATTGTTCCCAGTACCATCCTGCTGGGAAAGGCTGCTTTAGCAGGCAGCTAGAAATACAGCTGCAGATGGAGCCCCTCCACGTTCCAGTGGTAGCTTTGAACAGGAATAACTTGACATTTAATTCTGGGACAATAGTGAAATGTCAACATCTGCTGTGGAAACACAGAATAGTTAGGAAACTAACACCACTTGCAGCTTTTAAGCACGTAGTAGAGCAACATCACCTCAGGGTGAGCTTGCACAAAACCACACCGAGCTTCAGGGTTTGAGTTAAAGGCAACAACTGCCTGGGATGGAGCACAAGAGGATCAAGACCTGCTCTGGGGGGGCTGTATGAGAAGGATGGAGAGCCCACAGCTGCAGCCAGCCAGCCCAGGGACTGCCCTATCTACATCAGCTAGGTTGTCTAGAAATGCATCCCTTATAGCATCTGCAGGACAGGAGTCTGTAACCACCATGGAGAATTCAGAACATCCCTTAGGACTTGCACAAGCTTCACTGTGACACAGCAGAACAATCCAAGGCTCCCCTGGTACTGAACTATAGGCCTGGAGTTTCTTACTGTGGTTTATTGGAGGATTTTTACCTTGTGCTTGCTCTCATCATGAAGCAGGTTGCATGTCCCAAAATCCCAGGATTTGGGGGTTGGAAGGGACCTCTGAAGATCATCTAGTCCAACCTCCCTGCTAAGGCAGGGTCACCCAGAATGGGTTGAACAAAAACATGCCCAGGAGGTTGTGAAAGTCTTCAGAGAAGGAGACTCTCTCTGGGCAGCCTGCTCCAGGGCTCCAGCACCCTCACAGCAGAGAAGTTTCTCTTCAAGGTCAAGTAAAACCTCCTTGTTCTGGGTTGTCCATGTTGTTCCTTGCCACCAAAAAGAGCCCATCCTCATCCTCCTGCCCCTCACCCTCTGGCTGTTGATCAGATGCCCTTTCAGGCTGCTCTTCCTCAGGTTAAACACCCCCAGGTTTCTCAGCCTCTCCTTGTAGGAGATGCTGCAGTCCCCTCAGCATCTTCCTAATCACACCCTAGCCTAAAATCTGTTGTGATGTGGCTGTGTTGTCTTCCCAGTGAAACACCTCCCCATGCCATGAAGGTACAGTGATGAAGACAAGGTGAGACCATACAGAAGCTGTCAGAGCAGCAGGAAAGCAAAAGCCTCCTGAAGCTCAGCAGGTAAAGAGAGATAGCAACAGCAGCTCTGCCATTCACAGCTTCTCTACCCCAGCACCAAGCAGCCAGCAGCTGCAGGCAGACAGCAAATATGGAAGCCAAAACCAGCTCAGAAAAAGTGCAAATAAAGGTCTTTTGGGGGGCAAGAGACTCCAGCCCCTGTGCATCAGCCAATCCCAGGCAGGAACAGGGTTGGGTAGCTCATCCCATGTGCAGAACTGTGTCCCAGAGCCAGTCAAGGTTCCCCTGTGCCACTCAGAACCCTGAAAGGCACCAGTCTGGGCAGCAGTTCACTCCAGCAGATCAGTATTGACAAGGAGACCTTACAGTAGCCTGCCACTACCTGAAGGGTCCTTCAAGAAATCAGGGGAGAGACTGTTTAGAAGGGTTTGTGGTGACAAGACAAGGGACAGCGGTTGCAACTGGAGCAGGGTGGATTTAGATTGGACATCAGGAAGAGATTCTTTCCTATGAGAGAGGTGGAACACTGGAAGAGGTTTCCCCATCCCTGGAGACATGCAAGGTCAGGCTTGGTGGGACTCTGAATAGAACCATAGAATGGTAAGGTTGGAAGGGACCTCAAGGACCATCTAGTTCCAACCCCCTGCCATAGGCAGGGACACCTCCCACTAGTACTGGTCACTCAAGGCCTCCTCCAACCTGGTCCTGAACACCTCCAGGGAGGGAGCAGCCACAACCTCCCTGGGCAACCTGTGCCAGTGTCTCACCACCCTCACTGCAAACAACTTCCTCCTAACATCCAGTCTAAATCTCCCCTCTGCCACTTCAAACCCATTGCCCCTTGTCCTGTCATTGCAAGACCTTGTCAGTAGTCCCTCCCCAGCCTTCCTGTAGCCCACTTCAGATCCTGGAAGGCTACTATCAGGTCTCCTGGAAGCCTTCTCTTCTCCAGGCTGCAGAGCCCCAACTCTCTCAGCCTGTCCTCCTAGGAGAGCTGCTGCAGCCCTCTGATCATCTTTGTGGCCTCCTCTGGACCCGCTCCAACACTTCCATGTCCTTCCTGTGCTGAGAACTGTCTCCCCCCCTCCCATGCATCTTGAGATGTTAAAAAACAAAAGATGCCTAGGTCAGCTGGTCTGTCCCCTTGGACATCTTATGCCATTCTGGAGGAGCCTTTCGAGTGCTCACAGGGTCGGATGCTGCTAAGTGCTGAGTCTCAGGTTGTGATTGCAGATCTGCAGTAGAGCATCGCACGCAGCACAGCGGTAACGCTGCTTGGCATCAAGCTGAGGTCAGCTCACAGGAAGGGACCCAGGGGGGTTATCAATGATCCCAGACTAGCAATGAGAGGCTCAGCTTTGTTTCCATGCCCAAGTTCTTGAATGGACTGAGAGATGAGGAGGGAAGCTCAGTGTGTTACCTGCGAGCCTGCATCCCATGGGAAGCGAGGATCAGCTGCGAGTGGGGAAAACCTGTACCAGAGAGTGGCTCAAATGCTCCATGCATCATCCCATGGCACTTCAGCTCCTCTGCCAACCACAGCAGTAGATCTGCAACAGAAGAGTTCAATTTAATGTGGCTAGACCCTATGAAAATAGAGGTTAGTCCTCAAGGTTCCAGTGCTGGAAATGGGATGGTGGAGCTCAGCTTAGCATCACTGCTTTGAGCCTTTAACCCCACTCCCCTGACCCAAACCCTGGCCCAGCTGAAGCTGGTGGGAATTTTCTTGTTGACCTTCGGTCCCTGCACAATGCCAGCAAGCCACATTTTCCCACAGACTGTCTGGAAAGCTCTCCTCCACTTCTACCAACCTCCCACAACTCTGATTTGCTCTGGGTTTCCTTGGGTTTGAGCTTGGCATTGGGTCAGAGACTGAAGCAGTGGAATCAAAGAACTTCTGGAAAGCAGCCTGCAGGATCAGGATCTAGAAACTGTGGGAATGTTGCTCTTGCACTACAAACTCTGGAACCTCTACAAAACCAACTGCAAGGCTGATACAGCACCACAGAATGAACTGGTTTGGGAAGTGACCCCCAAAGGTTGATCTTGTCCAACCCCCTTGGAGTCAGCAGGGACATCCCCAACTAGATCAGGCTGCTCAGGACCCTATCAAGTTTGACCTGGAATGTCTCCAGGGTTGGAGCCTCAATCACATCTCTGGGCAACCTGTTCCATTGTTCCACCACTCTCATTGTCAAGAATTTTCTCCTAATATCCAACCTAAACCTGCCCTGCTCCAGTTTCAAACCATTGTCCCTTGTCCCACTGCCACATACCCACCAGTTCTGGGCTAGGACCAGCTGAGGAGGTTGGTTTCTTTTCTGGAAGTATTTTCCCATCTAACCAGCTCCTTTCTGTGCCTGCTGATGCATGATCACATATTTAGCAGAGAAGTTCATTTGCTGTAGCAACAGTTCATCAAATGAGTGCTCCATGGTTTCTAGGGGATGGGGAGGTCAGGACTTGGGGGTAGAGGGAGACTTCTTTGAAGAGCTGCTTGAAAGCATCACTTTCATTAGCAGACAAAAAAAGGGTGAGGAATGTCCTTGGTCTGCTCCACTGCTATCAGCAGACACTAGTGATAAACAAGCTGCAGGATCATAGGGATAGAAGGGACCTAAAGGATCATCTAGTTTAGGGTAACACACCTCTTGGCAGATCCCACTCTGGGCACCAGAATCACCAAGGGACACTCTGGGAGCTGACCCAAAGGGGATTCAGGGATCTCCATTATCAGCTGTTAACACCCCACAGAACATCACTTTTTTGTTGGTCAGGGAATCATTAAGGATGGAAAAGACTTTTAATGTCATCAAGTTCAACACCTCTATGACCACTAAACCACATCCCAAAGTGCCATGGCTACAGGGTGTTTGAACACCTCCAGGGATGGGGACTCTACCACCTCCCTGGGCAGGCTCTGCCAGGCTCTGCCAATCCCTGACCACTCTTGTCTGTTTCCAAATACCCAATTTAAATCTCTGCTGGTGTAACTCAAGGCTATTTCCTCTCATCCTAACACCTGTCACTAAGTAGAAGAGACCAACTCTAACCTCCTTTCAGGGAGCTGTAGAGAGCAATGAGGTCTCCCCTCAGCCTCCTCTTCTCCACACTGCACATCCCCAGCTCCATCAGTTGCTCCTCCCCAGCCCTCTTCTCCAGACCCTTCCCCAGCTTCCTTGCCCTTCTCTAGACACACTCCAGCACCTCAATGTCCTTCTTGGAGTGAGGGGCATAAAACTGACTCCAGGACTCAAGGTGTGACCTCAGCAATGCTGAGTACAGCAGGACAATCCCTGCCCTGCTCCTGCTGGCCACACCATTGCTGATCCAGGCCAGGATGCTGGTGCCCTTCTTGCCCACCTGGGCACACACACTGGCTCTTGTTCAGCTGCTGTCAATCAACACTCCCAGGTTTGTCTCTGCCGGGCAGTTTGCAGCCACTCTGCCCCAAGCCTGCAGCATTCCTGGGGCTGTTGAGAGCCAAGTGCAGGACTCTTGGCCTGGGAGAGCTGAAGCTGTGGCCAGGTTGTAGTGTGCAGCCCTTCCCCAGCAAGAGAGAGGCTACGGCTGGAGGTGCTCTCATCTGGCTGAGCTGTTCTCGCTGCATTTTATCCAGAAGCAGCCTGCCCTCATGTGGTGGATGGAGGATGAAGAGGATGAAGGGTCTGGACTGACGTTGTGCCGCCAGCGTGCTGGGGTCAGGACCAGGAGCCCTTTGCAGAACATCTCTGACAGCTCAGTCGCTCACCTGTTACACAAGGCCCTTCCTCACTCGTTTTTATGCCCTTTTCCTGCCACAGCTGGACAGTAACCACTTCTCTGCCCCTCTGATAATCCCCACATGCCACAGATGAGTGCCCTGACAGTGGTTGGCAGCACCCAGTGCTGACTTTGGTCACAGAATGAACCAGGTTGGAAAAGACCTTCAAGATCGCCCAGTCCAACCTATCACCTAACACCTCCTAATTAACTAACCCCTGGCACCAAGTGCCTCACACAGCCTCCTTTTAAACACCTCCAGGGATGGGCACTCCACCACCTCCCCAGGTAGCCCATTCCCATGCCAATCACTCTTGCTGGGAAGAACTTCTGCCTAACATCCAGCCTGAACCTGCCCTGCCACAGCTTCAGGCTGTGTCCTCTTGTTCTGTCCCTGGGTGCCTGGCAGAAGAGCCCAACCCCACCTGGCCACAACCTCCCTTCAGGTAGCTGCAGAGAGCAATGAGGTCTGCCCTGAGCCTCCTCTTCTGCAGGCTGCACATCCCCAGCTCCCTCAGCCTCTCCTCACAGGGCTGTGCTCCAGGCCCCTCCCCAGCCTTGCTGCCCTCTCTGGGCACCTTCCAGCACCTCAACATCTTTCTTAAACTGAGGGGCCCAGAACTGGACACAGGACTGAAGGTGTGGCCTGACCAGTGCTGAGCACAGGGGCATAAGGACTGCCCTGCTCCTGCTGGCCACACTGCTCCTGATCCAGGCCAGGATGCCATTGGCTCTGCTGCCCACCTGGGCACACTGCTGGCTCAGGTAGTTGTAGAGATCAGTAAGGTCTGCCCTGAGCCTCCTCTTCCCCACAACAGCAGCATGGGGAAGCTGCACAAAGACAAGGCAAGTCCCCAGCAGAGGCAGGGCACTGTAGGTGCACCACCTGAAATGATGAAAAGTTCCATTTGTGTCCAGATTATTGACACAGCAGTAAGAAGTTTCTCATGAAGAGTTCCAGTAACATTTCCCATGAGGGTGCAGGCTTGACTTGGCAAGGCAATGGCACCCATGGCATCTACAAGAGCTTTGGGGCAACCTCTTAAAGAAGCCTCAGCTTATCAGGACTAGATAAAAGCTTCACCCTGGATCAGTATGATCCAGAACAAGTAAAACCAGGCCAAGCAGCAGATCCAAGCAAGCCATATTCTCCCCACCTACACAGCTCTGGCTTTCAAATCAGTGATGTGCACAAATCTTGACTGTAAGGGTCCCAGAGCACTGGCACAGGCTGCCCAGAGAGGTTGTGGAGTCTCCTTCTCTGGAGCCTTTCCAGCCCTGTCTGGATGTGTTCCTGTGTGCCCTGAGCTAGATTCTATGCTTCTGCTGTGGCAGGGGGGTTGGACTCAATGATCTTTGGGGGTCCCTTCCAACCCCTGTGAGGGACCCTGATACAAGGTCAGGCTGCACAGAGGAGCAGAGCATGCTAGTTGTATTTTGACAGCTGGGGCAGTAACTCAGCAGGCAGTGCCCAGGAGCATGGTGGCCCACAGCCAGTCCTGACACAAGAACCTGGCTGCAGCTCAGGCTGCAAACAGGACCCAGCATAGTAGCTCCTGCATGGGGTTTGCAGGAAACCAAAACCCAGTGAGATCACAGAATCATTCAAGTTGGAAAAGATCTCCAAGGCCAGCAAGGCAG
>VWZE01011533.1:4460-17740 GCA_013396675.1 Eubucco bourcierii
TGCCTATGGCAGAGGGTTGGAACTAGATGATGCTTGAGGTCCCTTCCAACCTTACCATTCTATGATTCTATGTGGTACCCTGCACACTGGATAACAAGGAAAATTCAAGCCCACCAGATCTGAGAGCAGTGCTTCCCTTTTCAGGCTACATTGCTGGTGTCATCTAACTATGCTTGCTGGTGTTCTAGACCAGCACTGTACGAAACAGAATCACAGCATCACAGAACCTTAGAGGTTGGAAGGGACCTTCAGAAATCATCCAGTCCAACCTCCCTGCCAAGGCAGGATTATGGAATCACAGAATCACAGAATCAGTCAGGGTTGGAAGGGACCACAAGGATCAGCCAGTTCCAACCCCCATGCCATGGGCACGGACACCCTACCCTAGATCAGGCTGCCCAGAGCCTCAGCCAGCCTGGCCTTAAACACCTCCAGGGATGAGGCTTCCACCACCTCCCTGGGCAACCCCTGCCAGGCTCTCACCACTCTCATGATGAAGAACTTCCTTCTGTCCAGTCTGAATCTTCCCACCTCCAGCTTTGCTCCATTCCCTGTAGTCCTGGTACTACCTGAGAGCCTAAAAGTCCCTCCCCAACTTTTTTGTAGCCCCCTTCAGATACTGGAAGGTCACAATAAGGTCACCTGGGAGCCTCCTCTTCTCCAGACTGAGCAGCCCAAACTCTTTCAGTCAGTCCTCATAACCCAAGGTAGTTCACACAGGAATACATCCAGGCAGGTTTGGAAAGTCTCCAGACTCCACAACCCCTCTGGGCAGCCTGCTCCAGGGCTCTGTCATCCTCACCATAGAGAAATTTCTCTTCATGTTGAGCTGAAACCTTCTCTGTTGCAGTCTGTAGCTGTTACTCCTTGGCTTATTGCTGCTGAACACCGAGATGAGCTTGGCCCCAGCCACTTGACCCCCACCCCTCAGAGATTTGTACCCATTGATCAGATCTGCTCTTAGCCTTCTCTTCTCCAGATTAAACAGCCTCAAGTTTCTCAGCCTCTCTTCATTCAGGAGATGCTCAAAACCATGTCCTGAAGCAGTGAGAGCACTTCTATCCCACTTTGGCAGAAACAAGAGCAAGCAGGCAGGGTTGCAGAAGCCACCTATTGCTATTTTGCTGCCCTATAGCCTGAACTGACAAACTCCAAAATAAAATTAAAAAAAAAAAAAAAAAAAGAGAAGCCTTTCTCTCACTCTAACTTAAGATAAAGGAGCTGCCTGAACACCAAGGAGTGCAACTCCCAGTGCCACAGGATCTGCAATTCCCAGTCCGTTAGTGCACTTTGGCCCGTGGTGTTTGGCAGCCACCTCTCATTCTTCCCATCTTTTACACTTTATGAATAGCCCAAGTTACATAATACCAGTGACAATTTGCTTATGGCAAGCACTGGAGCATCCCTGTTTTACCACCACATTCAAACTTTTAAGCCACATTTTGACATCTAAGGATCATCTTGCACTCTCATATAGTATATACAATGAAGGTTTGTGCTCCAGTGAGGGGAGGAGGGAAGGGACTTTATAAATAACATGACTTCTTTTGTCTGAAGAGATTTTAATACATTTGTCTGCTCTACTGTTTTTGCAGTAGCTAGAATACAATTTGAATATATTAATATTTTCAGCAACTGTGCTGAGGGAGCCCAGTTAATAACTTATGCATGGATATATAAGATGCACTTCAGACAGAGGTAATGTTTTTTAGCCCTTCTGTTGGTAATACTTAGAAACACACAATGAAAGAGCCTGTTCTTTCCTCCTCTTTGTTGTGGGCATGCATTGTGATGGTATGGAGCCAGTGTTCTTTCTGTTGTCTAGGCAGGCTGGATTCAATAAGCAGCTCTATATGCATATTATGACAATGTGGTCAAGGAAACCAGATTTTTCTAACTCTACCTTCATGTGCCTGTGCAATACCAAAAAAAAAATAAAAAAAAAAAAATCTGGTATTTATTTCTCTAGTCCTCCTTCAGTATGTTGACAAAATCATAATTTGATACAGGTTACATTCTCTTTATAATTAAAATTACAGAGCTAGATGAAAATGCAGCAAGATGTTGCTGAGCGGGAAATATTTATCTTCTGGTGCAATGCAAAAGCAGAAATCTGTGGAGGGGCTAACTCCAGCCAAGTGTAAGGCAACTTCCCTCCTCCCCCTGCCCCACGAGGTGCCACTGGTTAACCTCCTATCAGCCAGGGGTTTCCCTGCCCATCTCTTTCTGCCTTGTCCCCTCCAGAGTTTTCCTCTAGTGTTCTGAAAGTGGATCCCTTGCCAGGGAGATGAGCCAAGAAAAGCTCTGTAATTTTCACAGATCCTACCCATCTGTCTCCTGTACCTCTCCTAGCACCTTCATGGACAAAGTGCAAACCTTTAGCACCATGTTCTCTGTGTCAGCACTAGGCTCAGCCTCACCAAAGCACCTCAGGATAGCACTTCATCAGCCTTAAAACTGTTCCCACCTCCTTGTCGCTCATATTGACAAGTCCAGGCCTTCACCAAACACCATCATCAATCTTGGAGACTCCAGTAGTGTAGAGCATATGGGACAACCCCTACAGCATATGGAAGCTTTCCAGTAAGTCAAGTTTACTGCTAACATCAGTTTGCTCATACAGAACTTTCAGTCCAGAGAGGTTTTTCAGTAAGGCTGTGTCAGCAGCAGGAACAGTCGGCTTAAGACCACCTCATAGGACAACCCAGCTATGTTTCCATATAACTGTCTCATAAAAGTGTCATCAAGAGAGAGAGTTTCCCACTCCTCCAGAGCATCTATCCCACAGAGGTCATTGCAGCTGCTATGGAATCAGTGTCCTGGAGACAGAAACCTCAGGACAAATTTCAAGTCTGGATGGATGTGCTTTGAATCTCACCAGATCACGATGGTGGGGAAGTACTTAACCTTCCTGGGCAACACACTGAGAGGTTTCCATTACTCTCCATATTGAATTCAGTTTCTACAGTTTTGCATCTTGAAACTAAAATGTTTGGTTCCTAAAGAAGCACTTTCTCAGCTTGTATATCCATCTACAACCATTCACTTCAAGTCAGACATTTTCTGCTGCAGGGAAAATTCCATGCAGTACCTATGAAAAAAAAAAACCAAAACCCCAAACCAACATCCTGAATTTAGTCTTACCTGAGAACCAGGCAGTGCAGTGTCACTGGCCTTTGGGAATGTAGGGTAACGAAAATATATCATATGTGAAGCACTAAAGCACTAAAGCTGGAGTACTGTGCACAGGTCTGGAGACCCCAGCACAGGAAGGACATAGAACTGTTGGAGCAGGTCCAGAGGAGGCCACAAAGATGCTGAGAGGGCTGCAGCAGCTCTGCTCTGAGGACAGGCTGAGAAAGTTGGGGCTCTGCAGCCTGCAGAAGAGAAGGCTTCCAGGAGACCTTGGAGTGGCCTTCTAGTGTCTGAAGGGGGCTATGGGAAGGCTGGGGAGGGACTATTGACAAGGTCTTGCAATGACAGGACAAGGGGCAATAGGTTTGAACTGGCAGAGGGGAGACTGAAACTGAATGTTGGGAAGAAGTTGTTTGCAGTGAGGGTGGTGAGACACTGGCACAGGTTGCCCATGGAGGTTGTGGCTGCTCCCTTCCTGGAGGTGTTCAAGGCCAGGTTGGATGAGGTCTTGAGTGCCCTGTGCTAGTGGGAGGTGTCCCTGCCTGTGGCAGGGGGCTGGAACTAGATGATGCTTGAGGTCCCTTCCAACCTTACCATTCTATGATTCCATGATTCATCTCCAGGAGCACCGAGGGAGGCCACACAGACACATACCCATTGGCAAGGTGGCCACTATCAGAAATGCTTCTCTGTGAGTATTGTGTCCAGCTCTGGGTCCAGAGGAGAGCCACAGAGGAAAAGCTGGAGCAGAGAAGGCTCAAGGGAGACCTTATTTATTATGTGGCATACCAATACTTAGAGGGGGGTCTATACGGAAGATGGGGACAATCCTTATAGCAGGACAAGCCACTTGCAACAGGAGAAAGAGTGGGGGCTTCAAACTAAAATAGGGAAGATTTAGACTAGATCTAAGGAAGAATTTTTTTGCAATGAGGGTGGTGAAACACTGGCACAGGTTGCCCAAAGAAGTAGATGCCCCATCCCTAGAAACATTGCAGGGCAGGTTGGACAGAACTCTGAGCAGTCTGGTCTGCTTCAAGGTGTCCATTCTCACTGCAGGGGGGTTCATCTAGATGGCTTTTAAGGGTTCCTTCCAACCAAAACCATTCTAAGATTGTATTAAATGTACTGAGTTAAGCTATGACTGAGAGATTTGATGCCCTGGAAGCTGCTCACTGAGTGTGTTGTCCCAAGACTGATGGCTTGGATATCAACAGGTTGGATTTGATGACCTTGAGGTCCTCTCCAGCTGAAACAGTTCTATCGTTCTGTGATATCAGTTACAAGGTCTAAATTATGATATCTAAGGTCTAAGTGACTCATGTGTATTGTCTCCTCAGTTGTTTCTAGCTGTGGATTTTGATCAGGGTAAGATAAAAGCAGATATTGGCAAATCTGGTCACTTGAAGCTTCCAAGATGAAAGAAACTTGAGAGGTAAGGCTGCCTGTAGTGAGAATAAAGACTTTTGTAAAGCATCTAAGGCAGTAAGACCACAGTCAGCTGAGACCAGTACGTGTGTGTGAGTGGGTATTTGACTTTAAAAGGAGCTAATGAGAAAATTCAAAGCTAGTTTCAAGCTAGGTAATTTTGCAGAACTTGCAGTACTACAAAGGGTGATGAAAAGCTCAACATGAGCCTGCAGTGTGCACATGCAGCCCAGACAGCCAACCGAGTCCTGGGCTGCATCAAGAGAAGCGTGGCCAGCAGGGCAAGGGAGGGGATTCTGCCACTTTACTCTGCTCTTGTCAGACCCCACCTGGAGTACTGTGTGCAGTTCTGGAGCCCTCAGCACAGGAAGGACATGGAAGTGTTGGAACTAGTCCAGAGGAGGGCCACGATGATGCTCAGAGGGCTGCAGCAGCTCTGCTCTGAGGACAGGCTGAGAGAGTTGGGACTCTGCAGCCTGGACAAGTGAAGGCTTCCAAGAGACCTTAGAGTAGCCTTCCAGGATCTGAAGGGGGCCTACAGGAAGGCTGGGGAGGGACTATTGACAAGGTCTTGTAATGACAGGACAACGGGCAATGGGTTTGAACTGGCAGAGGAGAGATTTAGACTGGATGTTAGGAGGAAGTTGTTTGCAGTGAGGGTGGTGAGACACTGGCACAGGTTGCCCAGGGAGGTTGTGGCTGCTCCCTCCCTGGAAGGTGTTCAAGGCCAGGTTGGATGAGGCCTTGAGGGAGCTGTACTAGTGGGAGATGTCCCTGCCTATGGCAGGGGGTTGGAACTGGATGATCCTTGAGGTCCCTTCCAACCTTAGCATTCTATGATTCTATGATCCTGGAAAGAGACAATAGATGGAAAATCCTCCACTCCAGGCAGTTTGTGCATTTAGTGCAACGGACTACACATGTGCACAAAACATAAATGTCAGGCTAAGGTGAGTGGACAAGACAGGCAAAGTGTAAGTAAGAAAGACAATGCTGACATAGTAAATTTGTTGCTCAAGGGCTAGTGAAATGTAAATAAGTTGAAAGAAATCAAAGGCTCATGGCACATACTCACCAGTGCATTTAAGAGGTACATTCATCCTACTCGTGCTCGATATTGGGGCTGAAGCAATCTTGGTGCTGGGAGGCATGTTAAAGCATCCTTCAAATCTGAATCAAATGCAGTGCATATACATACTGCAGCAGGAGCTTGTGGAGAGCTCAGAACTGAACCTGAGAGAGCAGGAATCCTGGTTGAGGGCAGATGCCAAAGAAAGTAATCCCTGCCAGGCACACTGCCACAAAAAGACTTTTTAAACTGAGACTTTTGGCGGACTTTTAGCTTGGAATTTTTAAAAGACATTTCACACAATCACAGAATGGTTTATGTTGGAAGGGACCTCAAAGATCAGCCAGTTCCAACCCCCTGCCATAGGCAGGGACCCCTCACACTAGAACAAGTCACTCAAAGCCTCATCCAATCTGGCCTTGAACACCTCCAGGGAGGGTGTGGAGGACGGAAGCACAAAATGTGGTCAAGATCCTTCACAACCTCCCTGGGCAACCTGTGCCAGTGTCTCACCACTCTCACTGCAAACAACTTCTTCCTAACATCCAGTTTCAATCTCCCCTCTGCCACTTCAAACCCATTCCTCCTCCTGCTGGCATGACAAGCCCTTGTCATTAGTCCCTCCCCAGCCCTCCTGTACCCCTCTTCAGGTCCTGAAAGGCCACTCCAAGGTCTCCTGGAAGCCTTCTCTTCTGCAGGTTGCACAGCCCCAACTCTCTCAGCCTGTCCTCACAGCAGAGCTGCTGCAGCCCTCTCAGCATCTTGGTGGCCTCCTCTGGACTGGCTCCAGCACTTCCATGTCCTTCCTGTGCTGGGGGTTCCAGAACTGCACACAGGACTGCAGGTGGGGTCTGAGGAGAGCAGAGCAAAGGGGCAGAATCCCCTCCCTTGCCCTGCTGCCCACACTGCTCTTGCTGCAGCCCAGCACAGGGTTTGCTGCATGCATTTAAAAGACTTTTTAAAAGACCTTTTAAGCAAGATTGTGATAACATAGGCTAAAAAAAAAAAAAAACCAATACTGGAGCTTTGCTATTAGAAACATTTAATAAGCCAATATTAACAAAGTTTTCATCATTTACAGCCTTCAGACTATTTATGAATTACCTATTTAAGAACTCAAAGCAAGGAAAGCCTTTGCTGAAAGTTTGTTCTCTGACTTTCATGGAATTCTTTGCCACATTCTCCAATTTCAACATCAAAAATTGCTGGTTGTCTCACAGAACCAAATAATTTATTCATAGTGCTGGGCAAAACCAAAGTGTTGCCAGCAAAACTAAATTGTTGGGCCTTGTGTTTTGTTTTGGTTTTGCTTTTTTTTCCATGAAAAGCTTTAGGCTCAGCATCCGAGATGCATTTCTGAGGGGGCTGTCTACAGTTCGGCATCCCAGGTTGTAATTCCACCCAATTGCCACTTTGGGGCTTTAAGTCAGAAAGCAAACCTGTCATAGCCAGGGCTGAGTTATTTGCTGTCAGCTGGATTTCTGTAGCACATAGGGGGGCTATAATTGAAGGCTGCAAATAGTTGTAGATTGAACATAGTCAAAAGCAGTAATTCCACTTAGTAAAAGTAGATATCATCCAGGGTGAGAAAAGTTAAGCTCATATGAGGTGAAATTCTGGCTCTGCTCTGCTCCCAGTTCTGTCAGTGACTTTAGCAGTAAGCAAAATTTCACTCAGTGTCAAGATAGGTGCTGCAAAATGTGCAACGAAGTGAAAGTTAAAGTAACTGCTAACCTGGAGTGTCTAGAATACATTTTCTGGGCATGGAGGACTGTCAGAGCATGGAGGGCTGTCAGAGCATGGACTTCTAAGCATGGACTCGGTGTTTTCTTGCTACAGTGATACAGACAGCCCCTCTGAGGCCCAAGGAGATAAAACTGTACTAGTGGAGTGCATATGGGATGTACAATAAGCGTTACCTTCCTTTAACTGCTGATTGTTCATCACCCTGGGGGCCATGGTGGAACTGGGCTAATGAAGCACAGAAGAGTATAGCTTGAGAGGGATTTCAGAAAGCTGTAGCACTGCTGAGTATCAGTGCCAGTGCTGATGCCCTTCCACCTGAGCCACCCTTTTGAATGACAGGTAGAGACTGCTGGCAGAAAGAATGGAGTAGCAGCTGGCAGACACACTGAGTTGAGATGATGAAGGGAATGGAGCAGTGCACTGTGAGGAGAGGCTGAGGGACCCAGGGCTGCTGGTCTGGTGAGGAGAAGACTTAGAGGGGATATAATCAAAGTTTAGAAATATCTGAGGGCTGGGGGTCAAGAGAGAGGGGGCAAACTCTTCTCTGTTGTGCCCTGTGACAGGACAAGGAGTAATGGATGGAAACTACAGGACAGGAGGTTCCACCTGGACTTGAGGAAGAACTTCATGACTGGAAGGGTCCCAGAGCACTGGCACAGGCTGCCCAGAGAGATTGTGGAGTCTCCTTCTCTGGAAACTTTCAGGACCTATCTGGATGTGTTACTGTGTGACCTGAGCTAGATTCTGTGATTCTGCTCTGGCAGGAGAGTTAGACTTGATGATCTTCGAGGTTTCGAGGAGACCTTAGACCTATGACCTTAGAGTAGCCTTCCAGTATCTAAAGGGGGCCTACAGGAAGGCTGAGGAGGGACTATTGACAAGGGCTTGCAATGACAGGACAAGGGGCAATGGGTTTGAACTGGCAGAGGGGAGATTTAGACTGGATGTTAGGAGGAAGTTCTTTACAGTGAGGGTGGTGAGGCACTGGAACAGGTTGCCCAGGGAGGTTGTGGCTGCTCCCTCCCTGGAGGTGTTCAGGGCCAGGTTGGCGGAGGCCTTGAGTAACCTGTACTAGTGGGAGGTGTCCCTGCCTATGGCAGGGGTTTGGAACTAGCTGATCCTTGAGGTCCCTTCCAACCTTACCATTCTATGATTCTATGATCTATGGAGGTCCCTTCCAGGCCCTAACATCCTATGATCCTGCAATCCTGTGACTGGGAAGAGGAGGATTATACTATAATACTGAGTCTTATCATCTCTCAAATTTTCTTAACAGTAAATCTGAACCAAAGAATGCAATTTATGTGAATCTGTAAGCAAAGCTCCATAGGGTCCCCTGGGTGCTTTCCTCATGCCCTTTGCCTTGGGTGAGCAGTAGAAATGCTGGCTCTTGCTTTGCCAAGTACTGTTTGTTCTGTCCATCAGTCAGCACGCCATAGCCTCGGTGTCCCCATCAGAAAACAATGCTGTTAATAACATTAATCCACCTTTAATAAGAGCCTTCATATTTGTGGGGGAGTACCAAACCTTATTAAAACAAAGGCAGGAGGATAAGAAGGAAATGTGTTTTTTCCCTTGCTGACCCACTTTCTAACCTCACTTTGAAATCTTCAGTTGATTTTAATTACGCTTAATCTAAAGCTAAGCTCACAAATCTAGCAAACTTAAGGGCTGCTTTTAAGTGAATTTCCTCGCCTGTCAGAGCTCCTGCAGCTTGCCACACTGCAGAGGGGAATGCCTTTGCAACCCAGACACAAAGCCGAAAGAGGTTCGTGGCCGCACAGGCGCACCCAGCACGGCCACGGCGCACACCCCGAGTTGGAACGCCACCTTGCCCGGCAGAGCCTGTGCAGAGCATTCTTCACAGAACAATTGCTGTCCTTTTCTCATCAGCCCTAGCCAGAGGCGGTAATAAGGCTGAAGGATATCTATCATGAAAAGTCCAGTGTCAATGTGTTCCCCCAATTTATTTACTGACCTTCAATGCAACAGCCATGCTCCTGACCCTCATGAGATGAAGCCTAAGGGGAAATGGCACTGAGCACCAATTCCATATCCTGTTGTTCTGTGGTCTAAATTAAGTGCTAATTAATTACCACTGGCATCTTTGGCATTGCCTGTCAAATTGGATTTAGGATATCTTCTTGCTGCTTAAACAAATAGCCCCACATCTAAAGCCAAAACCCCCAAGTGTTAGCATTTTCTTTAATTTTCCGTTTTCACATCAAAGTTCAGCGAGCACATCCCTGGGTTTTGCAGGTAGAATTCAAATAAAAGAAACAGGAATTGATATTGTCAATTTTGATTAATAGTCCCTCATTAATAAACATCCTGTTATTCAGTTTCCACCTGCAGTTGCTGATGTTGCCTGGAATCAATTAACTCATATAATTTGATTTATTTTACAAAGACATTTTTTGGATGTGCTGTGCTGATGATAAAGGTTCTGTATTTACAGCTCTTGATTTAAGGGAGATTGTTGCTAACTGCTTTTTATTTTGAACGTTACAAAGAAACGTAGCTGCAGGCGTTCTTGGAAGGAAAATATTTAAGAAATTTAAAAACTTACAGCTTGATTCATGTAAAACTATCTGTTGCCTTCTGAGCCACACAGGCTATGAAATTGTACAGATCCAGGAGCTCTGACAGGTTGCTCTTTAGAGCAAGTTAACTGTTGTGCTGAAAAGAAGCAATCAGAAGTTGAATTTTAAAATAAAATAAGTGAATGTAATTTTTTTTTTAATTTAAAATAAGAAACATGTAAAAAAATAAACTAAAAATAAAATAAGATAAAATAAAATGAACTCAAAATAAACTAAGATAAAATAAAATGCATAAGCTAAAAATAAACTAAGATAAAATAAAATACATAAACAAAAAATAAAATAAAATAAATAAACTAATCTTAAACTAAACTAAACTACACAAAAAAACCTAAAACTAAAAAAATAATTGTTTAAAATCCTAACAATAAAATAAAATAAAATAAAATAAACTCAACCTAAACTAAACTAAACTAAAAAACTAAAATTAAACTAAACAAAACTAATAAACAACTTGTTTAAACCCTAAAAATTAAATTAAATTAAATTAAATTAATTTAAACTATATAAAAAAACTAAAACTAAATTAAACTGAAAAAATAAATAAAATGTTTAAATCCTAAAAATAAAATAAAATAATAAAATAAAACTAAGCTAAACTAAATCTAAACTAAAATAAAATACGAAACTTAAACTAAATTAAACTAAACTAAAAAAAAATAAAAATGTCAAACCCTAAAAATAAAATAAAATAATAAAATAAACCTAAACTAAAATAAATCTAAACTAAAATAAGATAAGAAACTAAAACTAAATTAAACTAAAATAAATCTAAACTAAAATAAAATAAGAAACTAAAACTAAATTAAACTAAAAAATAAAAAATTTTAAACCCTGAAAATAAAATAAAATAATAAAATAAAACTAAAATAAAATAAAATAAATCTAAACTAAACTAAAATAAGAAACTAAAACTAAATTAAACTAAACTAAAAAAGTTTTAAAATCCTAAAAATAAAATACAATAATAAAATAAAACTAAACTAGACTAAAATAAATCTAAACTAAAATAAAATAAGAAACTAAAACTAAATTAAACTAAACTAAAAAAGTTTTAAAATCCTAAAAATAAAATACAATAATAAAATAAAACTAAACTAGACTAAAATAAATCTAAACTAAAATAAAATAAGAAACTAAAACTAAATTAAACTAAACTAAAAAAAAAATTAAAACCCTAAAAATAAAATAAAATAATAAAATAAAACTAAACTAAACTAAACTAAACTAAAATAACTAAAACCAAGCTAAAGTAAAAAAAAAAGTAAAACCCTATAAATAAAATAAAATAAAACTTTAAAAAAGCAACTAAACTAAACAAAAAAAAAAGTTAACACCCCCTAAAAATATAATAAAATGGTATAAATAAACTTAAAATAAAATAAAATAAAATCACAGTAGAGGTTACACCACCAGGAAAAAAATACAGTTAAGGATTCTATATGTTACATTTCTATATATTATTCAATGTGGTCTCACTGCCTTTATCACTCAACTTTCCAAACCCCCCTAAGAAGTGCATCAGCATCTGCCTAGCATCTGCCATGGGTGGGTTTGTTCCCTCCCATCCCCTCCCCAGGGAGAGGCTCCTGCTTGCAGTGGCAGTATGGCTTTTGAAGAGGGGCTCACTGTTGTCTGAGATCTATGTGCTGCCAGAGGGCTGTTAGAGAAGACACAAATGAATGCCTTGTGTGGGCCTGCAGCCAGACGAGTCTGAGATGTCCTTTAACAAAGTTCATGGCCTTCAGCTGACTCCTACCAAGAGGGTGTCCCCAGGCTGGCAACTGCAGTCTCAGCCACAACCTACACTCTGGTAACACGGACTGGGCAGATCTCCTCCTCACTCAGCTCTTGTAATCATTAGTCAGGACCTGCTTGCATTCACACACGCAAAACTAAAAGCCAAACCAAACCAGACTGGAAGGACCAAGTTCTGGGTGTTAGTAACTTGGAAGAACTCAGAAGGTGACTTGGTTGGGTCACTTTTCTGGAAGGGAGATTTAGAACTGCAGCAGGAATGGTGAAGGTTTTGTGGAAAGATTTTGGATCCATTTTTTTGAACAAAATATAATTTGGGGGAGTGGGACCTGAGCATCTGCCCACAGCTGGCTTTTCAGTGGGGCCACCACAGTCTAGAGATCATAGAATCATAGAATGGTAAGGTTGGCAGGGACCTCAAAGATCATCTAGTTCCAACTCCTGCCATAGGCAGGGACACCTCCCACTAGTACAGGTCACTAAAGGCCTCATCCAAACTTACCCTGAACACCTCCAGGGAGGATATGGATAATAGAAGCACCAAATGTGTTTTTGATCACATTGTATGCTTCTGTTCTCCACAATCTCTCACCACCCTCACTGTAAAGAACTTCCTCCTAACATCCAGTTTCAATCTCCCCTCTGCCACTTCAAACCCATTGCCCCTTTTCCTGGCATTGCAAGACCTTGTCAATAGTCCCTCCTCAGTCTTCCTGTAGCACTCAGCCTGTCCTCACAGTAGAGCTGTTGCAGCCCCCCCGAGCATCTTGGTGGCCTCCTCTGGACCCAATCCAACACTTCCATGTCCTTCCTGTGCTGGGGACTCCAGAACTGCACACAGGACTCCAGGTGGAGTCTAAGGAGAGCAGAGCAAAGGGGCACAATCCCCTCCCTTGCCCTGCTGCCCACACTGCTCTTGTTGCAGCCCAGCACACAGTTGCTGTCTGGGCTGCACTCACACTGCAGCCTCAGCTTGAGCTTTTCATCACCCCAGACCCCCAGGGCCTGTTCCTCAGGGCTGCTCTCAGCCATTCCCCACCCAACCTGGAGTTGTGCTTGGGACTGTGCCTACCCAGATGAGCTCCTGCCCCTGCTATTTGTGCCATGCCAGAGCATCAGTGTGCACTCTCCACCTTTTAAGATTCTCTAACACAGGAGAAAGACAGAAGAAAGAAGTAATGCCAAGGCTCAGATGTGGGTGCCATGTTACCCTACTCTCTTCATAGCCACAGCTGAGGAAGGAGGGAGAACAGTTCCTGTTGTGCAGAATGCGCAGGACTTCTCCTCAGCACATTCCTGAGCAAAGCCCCTGTAGAGGTTTGAGATACCTAGATATGCTATTACATCTTGACCTCAGTCATCCAGAGAACAAAGATTTTCTCCTCCAAGAACTGTTAGAGCAGGTCCAGAGGAGGCCACAAAGATGCTCAGAAGACTGCAGCAGCTCTGCTCTAAGGACAGGCTGAGTTGGAGCTCTGCAGCCTGAAGAAGAGAAGGCTTCAGAAAACATTAGAGTAGCCTTCCAGTATCTGAAGGGGGCC
>VWZE01011533.1:25655-41358 GCA_013396675.1 Eubucco bourcierii
GGGGGGGGAAAGAAACCCACGAGTGTCGATGTTCAAGGAATGTGAAAAACCGACAAGATTGGCAGAAATCCACACGATGATGCTCTCTGCTGTGTGACCCACCCACAAGCATGAAAGAAACTTTCTCTGTCTCATGAAGTTTCTTTCGCTTGTAGCGTAGCTCACCGTAAACTCAGCAACAGGCAGTAGGTGATCTCTAAAGCCCCTTCCAACCTAAGCCATTCTAGGATTCTCTGATGGTTTTTAAATTGCTGTCTGGATTTTAAAATGCTACATGAGTGGCAATAAGGGGGGTGTGTGTGTGTGTGTGTGTGTAAAAAGCAGAGCCTGCCTTCAACAGTCTGCTTGGAATACTGAAGTTAAAATGAACAGGTTAAGGAAGCATCCATGAATGCAAATGTTTTACCTATTAAAGTTCCGTTCCCTTTCCTTGGTAGAGCTGTGCAATTGTTTTATAAAATATGTGTCTTCATTGTCTAGTTTGTAGGGTTAAGGCAAATATATTTCTGCTTAGTTTGAACTCACCACTCCACAGATTTATGTGGAAGTGCCTACCTAAACTCCATCCATTAAACCTACATTGTTCTTAGGTCAGACTTCTCCATCCTTAATGTCACTTCCATAAGAATATTAAGTCTTAACACAGACATAACACCAACTTTTAATAATAATAGTCCTCCTCTTATAATTTTTGTGGGTAATAAAGATATCAAAGGTTACAATCCTTGACATTATTTCTAAGTCATCTCATTAAGGTATGTGGTCTCAGTGTCTTTCGAGACACTGTGTCACAATAAAGCATGCAGAAGTCTATAGCTGCATGAATTTCCCAATTCATTTCAGGTCATACTGACTTTATTAGATTTAAATTAGCAGAAGGAATGTGTTTCATATGAGGTTTATATTAAAGGTTTTTTCTTGTTTGTTTGTTTTCCCAACTATTTTGGTGCTAGAGATCATGTTTAAGAAGAGCAGGGAAACTTCTCCCTGGAGACACCAAAACTGTCAAGGCCAAAAGGGTGTCTGATTCTCTTAGCACAAAGAGCAATCCTTACTCTTGCTACATAATGGTATCAGCTTAGAAATGATTGCCTAATAATAACACACACTAACTAATGCTCACTCACCAGGAAGCAGTAAATTGTGCCCTGATACCATAGAGTCACAGAATATTAGAGGATGGAAGGGACCTCCAGAGATCAGAATTCCACCTCACCTGAGGAAAAGGACTTGGGGATCTTAATTGATGAAAAGCTCCACATGAGGCTGCAGTGTGAGTGCAGCCCAGACAGCAACTGTGTGCTGGGCTGCAGCAAGAGCAGTGTGGGCAGTAGGGCAAGGGAGGGGATTCTGCCCCTTTGCTCTGCTCTCCTCAGACCCCACCTGCAGTCCTGTGTACAGTTCTGGAGCCCCCAGCACAGGAAGGACATGGAAGTGTTGGAGTGGGTCCAGAGGAGGCCACCAAGATGCTCAGAGGGCTGCAGCAGCTCAGCTCTGAGGAAAGGCTGAGATAGTTGGGGCTTTGCAGCCTGGAGAAGAGAAGGCTTCCACAAGACCTTATAGTGGCCTTCCAATATCTGAAGGGGACCTACAGGAAGGCTGGGGAGGGTCTATTGACAAGGGCTTGTAATGCCAGGACAAGGGGCAATGGGTTTGAAGTGGCAGAAGGGAGATTTAGACTGGATGTTAGGAGGAAGTTGTTTGCAGTGAGGGTGGTGAGACACTGGCACAGGTTGCCCAGGGAGGTTGTGGATGACATCACATTTGGTGCTTCTGTCATCCACAACCTCCCTGGAGGTGTTCAAGGCCAGGTTGGAGGAGGCCTTGAGTGACCTGTTCTAGTGGGAGGTGTCCCTGCCTATGGCAGGGGCTTGGAACTGGCTGAGCTTTGAGGTCCCTTCAAACCTAAACCATTCTCTGATTCTATGATTCTCACACATATCTAACTCTCAGGTTGGGCAAAATTTGTCTCTTCCCTCCATATTTTTGTTCTTTTTTTTTGTTTTTTGTTTGGTTTGGGTTTTGTGCTTTAGGGTTTGGGGTTTTGTTGGTTTTTTTTTTTTGGTTTTGTGGGGTTTTTTTGTTTGGGTTTGGGGTTTTTTGCTGGGTTTTTGGGGATTATTTTTGGTTTTTGGTTGGTTTGGTTTTGTGTTTTGGTTCTTTTGTGGGTTTTGTGGGTTTGGTTTGCTTTTTGTTGGGGTTTTTTTGTGTTGTTTGTTTTCATTTTGGTTTGTTGGGGGGCTTCTGTGTTTTTTGTTTTGGTTTTGGTTTTGGTTTTGTTTGGTTGGTTTATAGAATCATAAAATGGTAAGGTTGGAAGGGACCGCAAAGTTCATCCAGTTCCAAGCCTATGGCAGGGACATCTCCCACTAGCACAGGTCACTCAAGGCCTCCTCCAACCTGACCTTGAACACCTCCAGGGAGGGAGCAGCCACAACCTCCCTGGGCAACCTGTGCCAGTGTCTCACCACCCTCACTGCAAACAACTTCCTCCTAACATCCAGTCTAAATCTTCCCTCTGCCAGTTCAAACCCATTTCCCCTTGTCCTGTTATTGTAAGACCTTGTAAATAGTCCCTCTCCAGCCTTCCTGTAGGCCCCCTTCAGATCCTGGAAGGCCACTCCAAGGTCTCCTGGCAGCCTTCACTTGTCCAGGCTGCAGAGCCTCAACTCTCTCAGCCTGTCATCACAGCAGAGTTGCTGCAGCCCTCTGAGCATCTTTGTGGCCTCCTCTGCACTGGCTCCAACAGTTCCATGTCCTTCCTCTGCCGGGAGCTCCAGAACTGGTTTGGGGTTTTTTTGTTGTTGCTTTTTTGGGGTTTTTTTGTTTTGTTTTTCTTGTTTTCCGATAGCTCAACCAAACCCATCCCTGTTGGTAGAACTGCTAAGAGATCGCCTCTGCACACTTCAAATGCAACAGCGACTTCCTTCGACGTCCCTCTCGCCTCTAACCAATTCTTCCCTTCCGTCAACAGGATAGCAGCCAAGGAATCCGTGAATCTTATGTCAACACAAAGCTTAGGAATTGTGTTTGGACCAACACTCCTTAGACCCGAAAAGGAGACAGGGAACATGGCAGTCCACATGCTGTACCAGAATCAGATCGTTGAACTTATGTTGAGTGAGTACAGCAAGATCTTCGGCTCGGAGGAAGACTGACAGACAGGGCCTGGTATCAAACCCATTCACATCTGTCTTGATGTCTAATATTTTTACATTTCTGTAAACATATTTCTGAAATATTTCCTTTTTTCCTTCAAGTGACAGATGCCTCGTTTGGTGAAAACTTAATGATGATTTTTTTTTTTTTCCTGTTTAATTTTCAAACATTGCAAGGGGGAAAAAAAAATAATAAAAAGGAAAAAATAAATATTGTCAACATTTGCCTATACGCATTCTGCATTAACCCTTTGAGAGCTTCATTATGCTCACACTCCAAGTGTCACTTCTTCTGCAGGCTCAGCGTACAACATATGGCCAAAGACCATAGAAAAATGCTGTTTACCAACATATGCAATGGCACAGAAAGATAAATAAGAATGGAGGAGGTTGGGTGGAAAATGGATTAAAATATGTACGTTTGAAGCAGTGAATTGAAACGGTGCTGCCGCCTCGTTTGTGGCTAATGTGAGCAGCAATGGAGACACAACAAGGGGGAAGGGACTCAAGATGAGGTTGGGGAGGTTGAGATTGGACGTTAGGAAAAGTTTTTTTTCATGTAGAGAGTGTGATGGTTTGGGAGTTCCCAGCCCCACCACACTTTGTAAAAGCACCCAGACTAGACTCAGCCAGCTGGAAGTTAAGGACTGAAGCTCTGTTTACAGCTCAGCACAATGTACAGCAGAGATATACACTATAGACAGGAATAGTTACAGACACAGACAAGTTAAAGGGAATACAGAAACACAACATCCCTGCCAGAAATCAGAGACCCCAGGAGGGGCTCCCAGCCATCCTTCCAACTTCTTCCCACCCCTGTACCTTACCCCTGGGTTTGGCTCACATGGAAGATGAGTTTGGAGGATCGGCTGGGGGGTTAGAAGGAAAGTGGTTAGTGAGGCTACTTGGCAGAGAGAAGGCAAGAAGCTGCTAGACAGCCCCAGAGTGTCTGCAAGCCCAAGACTCTTACCTGTTTTGTGTTCTAGTCTTATCCATCTCAGCAAGCCTATGAGTGAAGTAGACATCACCATTGTTTTCCTTTCACAGTCTATAGTATAATTTTCTCCATTAAAATATTCCAATTAGCCTCCTGGAAGCCTTCTCTTCTGCAGGCTGCAGAGCCCCAACTCTCTCAGCCTGTCCTCACAGCAGAGCTGCTGCAGCCCTCTAAGCATCTTGGTGGCCTCCTCTGGACTGGCTCCAGCAGTTCCATGTCCTTCCTGTGCTGGGGGCTCCAGAACTGCACTCAGAACTGCAGGTGGGGTCTGAGGAGAGCAGAGTAAACCAGATTAAATTGGAACTTTGGCTTTTTTTTTTTTTTCCCCCTCTTAAATGCAGCACATGAAAGGAAGACATTGCATGACTACTCATTTCCATGTAACATCCATTTTGCTCCTTCATCACACTGTACATCTGCCTGCTTTCCCCAGCTATCTCATGTTCTGCAAGCATTTGTATTGTGCTCCTGAGGATGCTTTATTGGTGAACTACATTAAATTCATCTAGAAAGAACTTTAAAAAAGCAAAAAAAAAAATAATAAAGCAAGCCTTTTCATATGCCCTTAGGATTACTTGGCTAGACTTGAATCAGTTTATGCATTTGATGGTTAGTTTCAGTTGTCATGGATAAACAAAAGGGTAACTGTCTAGGATATATCAAATATTGTTTCATTTTGAAATGTATGTTCCCAGCTATACACGTTCCCCCCTACCCTGTTTTGTAAAAGTATTCTGCTGATAAAATGTAGACTTATGTTTGACAGCTTTTTAATCAAGTTCAAAGAGAATAAATAAAACTAATCCAGTGTGGTAAAGACTCTGCCTGGTTATCGATTTGTTCGTAAAATGAGGAATAAACCATGTAAATAAGATGGGTGAAACACAGATCTAGAAGCAAATATTTAAAGCAATTAAAGACCCCCAAAACACAGGATTAATGCAGAGGTCTGCTGTGGGCGAGAGCTATGTCTGCAGCATCACCTCTGCAGAGCATGGATGGCCGGCGTGCGGAAGGCAACATTGCTCGGGAAAGGTTGCTCCTCAGAGTGCTCATCTGTGGGAATAAATATGCAATGAGGCCTGTTCATCAGCTGAGACCAGGGTCTTTCACAGGATCACAGCATGTCAGGGCCTGGAAGAGACCTTCAAAGCTCACCCAGTTCAACCCTCCTGCCAGAGCAGGATCACCCAGAGCAGATCACACAGGAACACACCCAAATGGGTTTTGAGTATCTCCAGAGAGGGACTCCACAAGACCCCTGGGCAGCCTGTTCCAGGGTTCTGTCACCCTCACACAGAAAAAAATTCCTTCCCATGTTTAAATAAAACTTCCTATGCCTCAGCTTCCACCCAATGCCCCTTGTCCTGTCATTGGGCATCACCCAGCAGAGCCTGGCTCCAGCCTCCTGGCACTCAGCCTTTATATATTTATAACCATTGCTGAGGTCAGATCTCAGGCTCCTCTTCTCCAAGCAGCACAGCCCCAGCTCCCTCAGTCTCTCCTCCTAACAGAGCTGTTCCATTCCCTTTAGCATCTTTGTGGCTCTGTGCTGGACTCTCTCCAGCATTTCTATGTCCCTCTTGAACCAGGGGGCCCAGAACTAGACACAGTACTCCAGATGTGGCCTCAGCAGGGCAGAATAGAGGGTGAGGAGAACCTCTCTCCACCTACTAACCACAGCCCCTCTAATCCATCCCAGAATAGCATTGCCCCTCTTGAACTGGGGGGCCCAGAATTGGGCACAGTGCTCCAGATGTGGCCTCAGTAGGGCAGAGTAGGGGGCAGGAGGACCTCTCTCCACCCACTAACCACAGCCCTTCTAAGGCACCCCAGAATGGCATTGCTTCTCTTGAACTGGAGGGTCCAGAACCTTCATCAGATATTAACACAGACAGAAAATAACACCAAGAAAACATAAAAAAAAAAATCTCCAAAATGTTTCCTGACTTCATACAAACCCAAGCACACCAGAAAGGAAAAGACCAGAAATCCAAATTAAAAACACAAAAAGGAACCAAAATGTTCCCCATACCACAAACATCCCACCTAGTGATTTCTGAGCAAAGCCATAACATTCTAGAAAGCCCAAATTCACTTTACTTTCAAGACAACATTTTTCATGTTCCTGTCAGGCCACAACTACTTAAGCAGTAAAATGCTTTTCAGCATTGTCGTCTGCAGGCTCCTTTAATAGCCACAAACCAGTCGCTGTTTCTGGCCTGTGGAAATGACTGGGAGAGAGATAGTCAGAAGTTCAGTCTATGCCTTAATAAAGGGCATTCACATCATGGCCCCACAAGTGCTCACAATCATGCTATTGAAGTAATTTCTGCTATTACTGGAAATGAAAAGTTCACTTGTTGCTTGGATCCTGTTGCACGCAGGAGAAAAGATTCTTAAGTAATTAATTAATCTTCTTCAGTCTGGAGGAGAGAAGGCTTCGAGGAGACCTTAGAGTAGCCTTCCAGTATCTGAAGGGGGCTACAGCAAGGCTGGGGAGGGACTATTGACAGGGGCTTGTAATGCCAGGACAAGGGGCAATGGGTTTAAACTGGCAGAGGGGAGATTTAGACTGGATATTAGGAGGAAGTTGTTTGCAGTGAGGGTGGTGAGACACTGGCACAGGTTACCCAGGGAGGTTGTGGCTGCTCCCTCCCTGGAGGTGTTCAAGGCCAGATTGGATGAGGCCTTGAGTGAGCTGTACTAGTGGGAGGTGTCCCTGCCTATGTTGGGGGGTTGGAAGTAGGTGTTGCTTGAAGTCCCTTCCAACCTTACCATTCTATGATTCTATGACTCTAAGCTTTCTTTGGAGCATGGAGGCTCCTCTAGTCCTGTTTTTGTAAGACAAAGCTTGTGGAATGAAGCCATAGCTTCATAAACTGGTTGGGTTAGGGGGAAAAATCAAAATAAAAATAAAAAGAAAAAAATCAAAATCAAGCAAACTTTTGGACACACAAACCTTTTCCTGGCTTTGAAGGGTTCGTTGCTATGAGGACAGGCTGAGACAGTTGGGGCTCTGCAGCCCGGAGAAGAGAAGGCTTCCAGGAGACCTTAGAGTAGTCTTCCTGATCTGAAGGGAGCTCCAGGAGGGTTGGGGAGGAATTATTGACCAGTTTAAAGCCATTGCCCCTTGTCCTGTCATTGCAAGACCTTGTAGATGATCCCTCCCCAGCCTTCCTGTAGGCCCCCTTCAGATACTGGAAGGATACTCTAAGGTCTCCTGGACGCCTTCTCTTCTCCAGGCTGCAGAGGCTTAACTCTCTCAGCCTGTCCTCAGAGCAGAGCTGCTGCAGCCCTCTGATCATCCTCGTGGCCTCCTCTGGACCCGCTCCAACACTTCCATGTCCTTCCTGTGCTGAGGGTTCCAGAACTGCACACAGTACTCCAGGTGGGGTCTGACGAGAGCAGAGTAAAGGGGCAGAATCCCCTCNGTCCCTGCCTATGACAGGGGATTGGAACTGGCTGAGCTTTGAGGTCTCTTCCAATCTAAACCACTCTGTGATTCTATGAATGCTGCACAAGTTTGCTGAGCTTTCCCCTAAACACTTTGTGAAAGATATGAGCCTGATACCTGTGTGGACAGCTCTGGGAGGACAGAAGCACAGCCCACCAGAGGGACTTGCATTCATACAGCTGGTTAAGCTGGGAGGTGTCTTGCTGAGCTACAGCTAAAAGAGGACAGCTAGTCTGCCCTGGATCACTTCTCATCCCCCTTTTTATTTCCATCTCTATGCATGTATGCACTGAGAGCAACCTGCATTTATTCTCTGCCAGGACAGCTGAAGTGCAGCTACTCTTCAGCCTGGTTGTGTAACAACAGAGCCAGGGGCTGCCATTCAGCCCAAGGCACTCAAGAAGTTCAGCTAATCAATTCCTGCACAGTCTGTAGACCATGGGTAGAGCTTGGGAGAAAGTTGGGAAGTAAGTAGGGAGCCAAATCAACACCATAATCGGGCAGTGTAGAGATTTGACATGGCTGATTCTCAGAAGCAGCTGAAAAGGGAGCCTCAGGGAATGCACAAATTATCACAGCAGAGCAGGTTCCCCTGACTCATGTTCCTGCTTCAGCAATGAAACATGGAGCATAAGGAAGCTGAGCAGAATCAAAGAATCAGAGAACATTTTGGGTTGGGAGGGAGCTTTAAAGGTCACCCAGTCCAAGCCCACACACAGTGAGCAGGGACATCTTCAGCTAGGCCAGTTTGCTCAGAGCCCCATGCAGCCTGATCTTGAACATTTCTAGGTATGGGGTTTCTACCACCTCTCTGGGCAACCCATGTCAGGGTTTCATCATCCCCATTGTTCAAAACGTCTTACTTATATCTAGTTTCAATCACTTCACTTTCAGTTTTAAACCATGATCCCTTCTCTTTCAGTTTTAAACCATGATCCCTTCTCTTTTAGTGATCAAAGATCACATTCTGCGCTTCTGTCCTCCACAACCTCCCTGGACAACCTGTGCCAGTGTCTCACCACCCTCACCACAAACAACTTCTTCCTAACATCCAGTTTCAATCTCCCCTCTGCCAGTTTAAACCCATTCCTCCTCATCCTTTAAGGAGAACTGGCCTGACTCACAGACAGCTGCCACCATGGTTACCATACAAACACCTTCCTTCTTGTAAGGTTTAGCTATGAAGGTGGAACCAGGAGTGTAAAGTCAAAATTGGAGCAGAACAATGCAGGTTATATCCAGTTTCATGGTCCTTGGTAGACATCCAAATTCAGCTCAGCTCTGTGCACGTTCTGCTCTCTTCACTCACGGATTACAGAGCCCCAGCATGGTGAAGGGTTGGAATTGACCTCTGGAGATCATCCTGTCCAAGTCTGCTCAAGCAGAGCACCCACAGCAGCTTGCCCAGGTGCACATATATAAACCCTTTATATTCTACACCCTTTCTCTTCTCAATCCCTCTATATAATCTGCTATTTGGGCTGCTGCAGGCGCTCAGCCTCACTCACTCTTGCAGCCCCTGAGAAATGAGTATTGGTAGAAGTTTGCTTTCCAGACTTCACAGTGGTGAAAGCTTGTTGGTCTTCTGGAGTTTGCTCTTAAACCCTCAGCAGTACCTCAGAAGTGCAGAAACTCACTGTCACGGGGCCAAGCAGCCCATCCCCACACCTCCAAAAAGCTTTGCACACCCTGTAAAACCCGGAGGGGTATCTTACACCTTCAGGAGAAGCTGACAGCTTTGCCTACTAAATTTAAGAGGGACCATAAAACACTGTGAGTTCAGGATGTGTGCCAATTAATTACCCACAAACCAGCACCATTTTAGAGCACATTTCAGTTAATAAAAGGCAGACTCATAAATTTCACATCATTTCTCCCTTGCCTGTGTCATGATACAACTCTGATGCTCAGCTCTTGTCTGTAAGTTTCTTGGTTGCATGTCTGGAAAAGAAAAGGAACAGCTGACTCTCCACTGGTGATTCCTATGCTGTCTCAAAGCTCAGAAGCTTTCAAAGAAGCATCTCAAAAGCATTTTGAATGCTTTCTGGTTGTGATTTGGGGTAGGTGAAGGTCTGCCCCCTGCTCTGGAAAAGCATAGGTTGTTTGCATTGGAAGGGACCTTTAGAGGTCCTCTAGGCCAACCCCGCTACAGTCAGTGAGACCATCCACAACTAGATCAAGTTGCTCAGAGCCCTGTCCAACCTGACCTGGGATGGTTCCAGGGATGGGTTATCTACCATCTCCTGGGTAAGCTATTCCAGACTCCACCTTGCCTTGTCACAACAGGTACTGCTAAGTTGGTTGACTAGGACTGGCTGATAGGTTGGACTGGATGAGCTTGGAGGTCTCTTCCAGCCTGGTTGATTCTATGATTCTGTGATTCCATGATTCTATGATTCCATGATTCTATGATTCTAAGAAGACTGTCTCCATTTTTTCTTATAAGCCTTCTTTAAGTACTAGAAGATCACAGTAAGGCTGTCCTCAGAGTCTGTTCTGTTCCAGGTTGAACCACTCCAACGCTCTCACAGGAGAGGTGTTCAAACCATCTAACCATTTCTGTGGTCTTTTCTGGACATCCTCAAACAGGTTCATATCCTTCTTGTGCTTAGGGCTCCAGAGTTGGACACAGTGTTCCAGGCAGGGTCTCACCAGACCAGACCAGGATACTAGAGTTATGTCACTCAACCACATCACTTTGGACCCACTCAGGATGTTGTTGGAGATACTCTCCATTCCTAGTGCAAACAACCTGACCATCAAACACCATCAGCTTCCCCTAGCAATGGCAACAGTGCAGGCAGTGCATCTCTAGTGCAAGAACCTGTGAGAAACCAGCAAGTGAAAGTAGGAGTAAGCTATAAAAGAAACTACATTAAAGACAGAATTTAATGAGGAATCATAGAATGGCAAGGT
This sequence comes from Eubucco bourcierii, assembly GCA_013396675.1. Classification (NCBI taxonomy): domain Eukaryota; kingdom Metazoa; phylum Chordata; class Aves; order Piciformes; family Ramphastidae; genus Eubucco; species Eubucco bourcierii. The sequence continues at coordinate 36,184 of VWZE01011533.1, forward strand.
TGGAAGGGACCTCAAGGATCAGCTAGTTCCAACCCCCTACCATAGGCAGGGACACCTCCCACTAGTACAGCTCACTCAAGGCCTCATCCAATCTGACCTTGAACACCTCCAGGGAGGGAGCAGCCACAACCTCCCAGGGCAACCTGTGCCAGTGTCTCACCACCTTCAATGCAAACAACTCTAACATCCAGTTTCAATCTCCCCTCTGACAGTTCAAACCCATTGCCCCTTGTCCTGCTCCCTGGACAACCTGTGCCAGTGTCTCACCACCTTCAATGCAAACAACTCTAACATCCAGTTTCAATCTCCCCTCTGACAGTTCAAACCCATTGCCCCTTGTCCTGGCATTGCAAGACCTTGTCAATAGTCTCTCCCCAGCCTTCCTGTAGCCCCCTTCAGATCCTGGAAGGCCACTCCAAGGTCTCCTGGCAGCCTTCCCTTCTCCAGGTTGCAGAGTCCCAACTCTCTCAGCCTGTCCATCTGGACATCAAGCTATTGAGCACTACCCTCTCAATGTGACCACCCAACCAACTCTTTACTCAAGAAATGGGAGTAACAATATTGCAAACAGCCCAATCAGTCTGTTGCTCAGCCTCCAGCCTACCTCCCTGGAGTGAAAAAGGCACAAGAAGCCCAAGTGCTCTGCCTGGCTCTCCCAGGGGGCATGCTCCTCTGCAGCCTCAGGCAGCAAACTGGTTTAAGTCAATGGCTGAACAGGCTGTATACATCTCTATCTTTATGCAGTTTCTGTCACTTATTATCCAGTTTTAATCCTGCTGGGGTCTTTGTCTTAATGGTACCTGATGAATTTCCCAGGTTAATTATGCACCGTGTAAGAAAATGTTTTACTTGTATCGCTTTTAAATTCATTAGCTTTTAGTATTATTGTACAGCACTCCACTTGCTCTTGATTTATGGGAAAGGCTAACTGGGATCATCTGACTGACCTCTCCTGGCAATTCACTCTCCTACAGAGCACTAACATATCACCTCTCATTTGTCTCTTAATCAATTTAACCTTCCCTTGCACAGAAGGTCTGCTACACCTCTCATAACTTGCTCTGTCTTTCACTCAATGCTCTGTGTATCTGTTCTGCCCTTTTAAATGAAACCCTGAGTATTCAAGGTGAAAGGATCCTTAATATTTTCATTATTCAGTTTTTCAGCTCTTAGAAGAATCAAGTAGCTGGTTGGTAGCTGCTTGCTCCTCTGCGCTGAAGAACAGAACAGTCCTCACTACTCCCTGTGGACAAGGGAATCTGGGGGATTAAATGCTCCTTCTGGACCATACAGAAAACATTCCTGTGCTGCTGGTGTCTGCCTGTGGCTGTCTCACCTTGCAGCTACCCAAATTTGCATCACCAGCTTCAGCCACACAACCCTGGCAGTCAGCAGGAGGAGAGAAAGCGGGATGGGAAGAAATTTCTCCCACACTGTGACCCAAAGCACTGGGAGAAGAAACCTTCAGACCTCCCCTAGGATTAATGACAGTGTGTTTGTGTGTGTAATAACAGCAATGACAACACTCCTGCCACATGCTCTGCATCCACCTCTGCATGCCCAAGAAAGTGAAACCCCCTGTGTGTGTGTGCACTGTAGCTCAATGGACGAGGTTCTGTGGAGCTGATGGTAAATTCCTGGCTGCTCAGCTGCTGAAGGTTTCTCTTCTAACTACCAAAGCCAACCCAAAGCAAACTCCTTCTGCCAAAAAGTTCTACATTGTGACAGGTTTTCACAGAATCACAGCATGTCAGGGGCTGGGAGGGACCTCCAAAGCTCATCTGGTCCAAGCCCCCTGACAGAGCAGGATCTCCTATATCAGATCACACAGGAACACATCCAGGCAGTTCTTGAATATCTCCAGAGAGGGAGACTCCACAATCCCCCTGGGCAGCCTGTTCCAGGGTTCTGTCACACTGACAGGGAAAAAAATTCCTCTTCATGTTTACATGAAGCTTCCTATGCCTCAGCTTCCACCCAGTGGTCCTTGTCCTGTCACTGGGCATCACCCAGCAGAGCCTGGTTCCAGCCTCCTGGCACTCACCCTGCACACATTGATAACCATTGCTGAGGTCACCTCTCAGTTTCCTCTTCTCCAAGCTCCAAGCCCCAGCTCCCTCAGGCTCTCCTCCTAACAGAGTTGTTCCATTCCCTTCAGCAGATTTGTGGCTCTGTGCTGGACTCTCTCAAGCAGTTCTGTGTCCCTCTTTCTGTTATGTAAGGGCATTTTCAGCCTGGGAAGAAAATAAATGCTGTACAGATCTGGTTAAAGGCATCTGGCACGTGCCTGAACTACTCTCACCTTGGTTTCTGAGCCCCTTGCAGCTTACCTGCAGGACACCACTGTGCAGGACTGCTTTTGCCCTTTTGCCCTTGCAAAATTTAAATGAAGTCCATGTCAGCTGAAAGATGTGGTCCTGCAATCTACTACAAAATGGGCTAGGATCCTACACACTGAATTGTCTCCCTCATGACAGTTGCTGTCTGTGGCTGCATCATCACAGACTGATGATCATACAATCATGGAATCATAGAATGGCAAGGTTGGAAGGGACCCCAAGGATCATGTAGTTCCAACCCCCTGCATGATGAAGCACTCTAGGTGATGCTCTACAGACACATGGTTTTCAGTCTGAGATCCACCATTAGCTGTCAGTCAAACACAATTTCACAGGTCCTGCACAGATCCAGGTTGTACAGTGCTGCAGGAACATAGAGCTGGAGATCACCCTGCTCCATAAGACACCTCAGTTCAGACAAAACACCATAAGAATCATCACTGAATGGTTTAGATTGGAAGAGACTTCAGAGATCATGTACTCCAACCATTCCACCATGGGCAGAGACATCTCTGAGCTAGACTCAGCTGCTGAAGGCCTCGTCCAACCTGGCCTTAAATACCTTCAAGGAGAAGTGAAACCCCCAGGGAGGTTAACTCCCAGGATACTGGTTCATCCCAGGCTTCCCTAGCAAATCAAATTTTCTTTTGTGCTTGTAACATGCACAAACACCTTGAGTCCTGCGTCCAGTTCTGGGACCCTCAATTCAAGAGAGATGTTGAGGTACTGCAAGGTAAAGCTGGAGGTGGGGAGATTCAGACTGGATGTGAGGAGGATGTTCTTCAGCATGAGAGTGGTGAGAGCCTGGAAGGAGTTGCCCAGGGAAGTGGTTGAGGCCCCATTCCTGGAGGAGTTTAAGGCCAGGCTGGCTGAGGTTGTGACCAGCCTGATCTAGTGTGAGGTGTCCCTGGGCATGGCAGGGGGGTTGGAACTGACTGATCCTTGTGGTCCCTTCCAGCTCTGACTGATTCTATGATTCTATAATATGTCCAGAGAAGGGCAGCAAGGCTGATGAGGGGTCTGGAGCACAGCCCTGTGAGGAGAGGCTGAGGGAGCTGGGGGTGTGCAGTCTGCAGAAGAGGAGGTTCAGGGCAGAGCTCATTGCTCTCTACAGCTACCTGAAGGGAGGTTGTAGCCAGCTAGGGTTGGGCTCTGCTGCCAGGCACCCAGCAACAGAACAAGGGGACACAGACTCAAGCTGTGCCAGGGTAGGTTTAGGCTGGATGTTAGGAGGAAGTTGTTGCCAGAGAGAGTGATTGGCATTGGAATGGGCTGCCCAGGGAGGTGGTGGAGGCACTGTGCCTGGAGGTGTTGAAGAAAAAAAAGCCTGGCATGGGGCACTTAGTGCCATGGTCTGGTTGCTTGGCTAGGGCTGGGTGCTAGGTTGGGCTGGATGAGCTTGGAGTTCTCTTCCAACCTGCTTGATTCTATGATTCTATGCTTCACCCGAAATGAGAGAGCTAAAAGACAATGCAGCCACCTTAAACAAGCATGCCCTAAGACACCAAACACGAGCACCTCCTTGAGAACTCCACTGCTGTTCTTTTTCACACTGTGTCTCTTTGAAGTGTCGATAGCCAAACCTATTGGCAGAGCTTCCCCTCTGATGCTGCAGTTTGGGTTTTGGGGTTTTTTTTCAGAGTATTATGTGTGGTGCAGATGTGGTTTTCTTGCACTGGATTGAGAGAAAGAAATAATCTTATTAAAAATGTAAAAGGATTTCAGGGTTCTGTGCAGAGTCAGAGAAAAGAGAGATGTCAACAGCAAACATGCCAGCTGAAGAAGGCAGAAGGGTCTCTGTCCCTCAGGGGTAAAAGAGGTTTTATTAATAACTTGCTTTTGTATTTTTTTTTCTCATTTCCCAAAAGAGAGAGGTGAGGGGAAATAAAAATGAAACAGGTTTGGAGACCAAAACATTTCCTTGACTGGACTGTTCAGCATCCTCCCTGTGACACAAGAAGATGAGCTGAGAAGCTGAGCCCTGATGCATTTTCTAGGCTGCCTCCCTCCTGTTCTGGGTGCTCTCCTGCTGTCAAGATGTCCTTGGCCCAGTGACAAAGACCTGCTGGTTCCCTAGAGTCCATCAAAGTGCACATTAGCTCCAGCTAATAGATGAAGAAGTTGGGTCTTTTATGTGGCTAAGACAGACTCAGCACAAGCACTGGTGGAAAAAAATCTGTGGGATTTACAAGTTACTCATTCTCTGTGACTGCTGCATGGGGTCTAGGAAAGAATGAGAGGGAGGACAGAATCTTTTCATATTCTGGAAGAGACAGAGAAGCTACTACCACAGCAAACTAACTTTTTTCTTAATTTAAGTCAGTCTTGCTTTGTCAAATAGAAGATAAAGGGAAGAGATTAATCTACCTGGACCTGAGTAAGGCATTTGACTCTGTCCCACATGACATCCTGGGCACCGAACTGGAAGAACATGGACTTGGTGGGTGGAGCACTGCTGGATAAGGAATTGGCTGGATGGTGGCACCCAGAGAGTGGTGATCAAGGGCACAATGTCCACCTGGAGACCAGTGACAAGTGGCTCCCTCAAGGGTCAGTGCTGGCACCAGTGCTGTTTGACATCTTTGTCAGTGCCATGGACAGAGGAATCAGTGCAGCCTCAGTAAGTTTGCAGATGGCACCAAGCTGTGTGGCACAGTCGACTTGCTAGAGGGCAGGGATCCATCCAGAGGGACCTGGACAGGCTGCAGAGGTGTGCCCAGGCCAACCTCATGACATTCAACAAGGCCAAGTGTAAGGTCCTGCACCTGGGTAGGCACAATCCCAAGCACAGCTCCAGGCTGGGTGGGGAATGGCTGAGAGCAGCCCTGAGGAAAAG
>VWZE01011533.1:41716-52001 GCA_013396675.1 Eubucco bourcierii
GTTAGGAGGAAGTTGTTTGCAGTGAGGGTGGTGAGACACTGGCACAGGTTGCCCAGGGAGGTTGTGGCTGCTCCCTCCATGGAGGTGTTCAGCACTAGGTTGGATGAGGCCTTGAGTGAGCTGTACTAGTGGGAGGTGTCCCTGCCTATGGCAGGGGGTTGGAACTGGATGAGCTTTGAGGTCCCTTCCAACCTTACCGTTCTATGATTCTATGACTTCAAATGTCTAATCCAGGGAAAGAGGCAGTTTATTCCTGTTTTTCACTCATGATATCATTTCTCTTCAGACAAAGCCTGCATTTCAGATAAGCTGAATGTTCCTAGAGTATAGATCCTCGGTAAAATAATTTGGTAAATAACATCCCAAATGGCTTCAGGGGAGCTAGGCATAAGCAGGGAGAGGGAAAGGATGTTGGACAGGAAGAGCCTAAAGTAAATTCCTTCTTCCACTTTCTACCGATATATATCACAGAATACATCTGGTTAGAAGAGATTTCGAGGATCATTCAGTCCAACCCTTGCCCCAGCACTGAAGGGATAGCAATAAACCATATCCCCATGTGGCAGGTCCACAGCCTCAACACCCCCAGAGATGAGAGTCATGGTATCAAGAAACAAAGCTTCTGGTTCGTTTTTTTTGTCTGGTCTACCTCTACAGACAAGATCTTGGCTACAGAACATGGGTGCTGCTTCAGAAATCTTTGATCTTCTTAAATGCAAAGACTTCAATGCAAAGCTGAAGGAAAAGCAGAGCCATTTTCCCTAGATTCATCAGCAGGCATCTGCTAGGAAAATATTGCTTTGGAGCAATTGTTCTTTTCTACCAGACAAGAGAGCTTTATCTGAACAGTTAGATTATGTATGGACTCAGTTCCAGAGTCACAGAATCCTTTGGGGTGGAAGAGACCTTTAAGGTCACTGAGTCCAACCATTAACCCAACACTACCAAACCTGCTGCTAAAACATGTCCCTCAGCACCATCTGTACAGATTTGAATCTATGCAGATCTGAAATCTATACAGATTTGAAATAACTCCAGGGATGGGGACTTGGTAACCCTCTGAGGGGAAAACCTGTTCCTCCTGTCCAGCCAAAACCTCTTCTGGGGCCACCTGAGACCATTTTTTCTCATCCTATCACTTGTTCCTGGGGAGAAGTGACCAACCCCCATCTGGCTCCAACCTCCTTTCAGGGTTCTGCAAAGAGGGTCTCCCCTCAGCCTCCTTTTCTCCAGGCTGAACACTCCCAGTTCCCTGAGCTGCTCCTCACAAGAGCTGTGCTCCAGCCCTTCCCCAGCTTCATTCCCCTTCTCTGCACCTGCTTCAGACGATGATCTTAAAGGTCTTTTCCAACCAAAATGATTCTATGAAGAGTGGTAAACCTTGAGATCACCTGGCTTAGTGACCTCAAGGTTGACCAAAGGCTGAGCCAGAACAGTGCTGCAGGCACCCTGCAATGGCTGAGATTGCAAAAACTGCCCAAAAATACCTTTCCAGGATGCAGAAATTCCTATTTGTTGCACGAGGCTTTCGCTGCTTCATAACCTTAGTAGTTTCTACACAGCCAGACCTCAGGTTTTACTTTTGTAGGCAATTTTTTTAAAATTATTATTATTTTTTTTTAATCTGTACAGTTGAGCATTCATTCATAAAGGGTTTTAACGATTTGAGCCTGGACATGTTTGAGTTTGAGTGCAGAAGGAATCTCTCACTCACATATCAGGTTGGGATACCTTTATTCTGCCTTAATTCAAGTGCACTTTGCATGGCTGCCAGGCTCACAAGTTCCTGCCTTTCCTGTGGCCACTCTCCTGTGGAAGTGAGCAGGAGAACTTGGAGGATGGAAAAAAAAAGCTAATTAAGAAGCAAGCATGCATCTGTCTCAGGCCTCTTGCCAAGCATAATGTTGTGGGGACGCACACACGCAAATCTTCCTCCACTAGAAACTGCTCCACTAGAAACTGGACTTGCCGATGCCAGGAGTGCAGGTGACAGACGCCTCACAGTCAGGACTTGGGGCTTTCTGTGCTCACCTAATGCTGAGGATGTTGTGGGGGTCGTCAGAAGTTCCTCTGGGTATAAACGTGCCAGAGGTTCCCAAGGTTTAGGCAGCTCTGAACACGTCGCCTGATTTACTTAGTTAGACTCACACCACTCCCAGCTGGCAAACCAGAGGCACTTGGACACAACAACAGATGTGTCTGACAAGTCTCTCTAGGAACCTGTGGCCAGGTTGTGTCAAAAAATGAGCCCAGATGTGGCCTGTGTCACTAAGTACTGGGAGGTAAGGGAGCATGGGAGGGCACTTCCAAATTGGACAGGCAGTTTGGCAGGAAAAAGCTGACATGCTCAGGGTATTTGGCACACTCCAGATCTTCTGGTGCCCTCCAAAGAGACTGTGCTTATGGAAAGAAGTCTCCTGAAAACATTAGATTGGAATTTGATGAAAAGCTGGTCCTGCCTTTGAGGCTCCTACTCTGGCCCTAGCACATGTCCTGTATGGACAACAGAGTATAGGCAGAATTGCAGTTATTCTCAAGTTTATGTTATCAGTTTCATATTACAACCTTCTGAACAACACAACAGCAGCAGAATGAGGGAAGACTCTCTCAAGTTGTGCCAGGGCAGGTTCAGGCTGGATGTTAGGAGGAAGTTCTTGCCAGAGAGAGTGATTTGCATTGGAATGAGCTGCCCAGGGAGGTGGTGGAGTGCCCATCCCTGGAGGTGTTCAAGCAAAGAATGCATGGGGCGCTTAGTACCATGGGTTAGTTAATTAGGAGGGTTAGGTGATAGGTTGGACTTGGTGACCTTGAAGATCTCTTCCAAACTGATTAATTCTGTCTTTCTGTGATTCTGTGATTCTATGATTTTGCTCTGCAGAAGTTCTAGAAAAGGTTTGAAAGAAGCATGGCTGCATGAAGCACTTAGTGCCATGGTTTAATTAATTAGAAGGTGTTAGGTGATAGGTTGGACTTGGTGACCTTGAAGATCTCTTCCAAACTGATTAATTCTGTCTTTCTGTGATTCTGTGATTCTATGATTTTGCTCTGCAGAAGTTCTAGAAAAGGTTTGAAAGAAGCATGGCTGCATGAAGCACTTAGTGCCATGGTCTGGTGGATTGGCCATGGCTGGGTGCTAGGTTGGGCTGGGTGAGCTTGGAGCTCTCTTCCAACCTGCTTGATTCTATGATTCTATGAAGTTATTAATAAGGAAAGAAAAGGAAGAGAGGGTTGTAGCCAGTTGTCTTGTGCTTCAACACTGGTTTCTTGCAAGACAGGTAAGGGAACCCTCAGCATCACTGAACCACCAAAGAATGAGGTGACATCACTGTCCATATTCTTCTGGCTAAAGAGTGATTTTGCAACTTCAGCCTGTCTTCTAGAGTAAGAGCAATCACAGTGGTCTTTGTTCTCCTTAGATTGTCATAATTTAGTCAATAAGGATCTGAGATGGTTTTTACCATCCTTCTTCTTCAAAGGCAGCACAAAACCAAAAACCCATCTCCCATCCTGTATAAAAACGATGGCACAAAGTCCAAAGCCCAGAGAAGCCAGTGGTGAAATCCTTCCCCTACTATCTGCATGTCTGGCTGAGTGCTAACAAATTAAACTGGACTGAAAGACTACAGCTGCCAGTAGTAGCTGCTGGAGCCATTGCTAAAGCAGCCCTGTGGCCAGGAGGCAGCAGAAAGTGTCCCCTCTGGACAGCTGACCACAGTATAACTACACTGGGCAAGGGAACTCCCCATGCATAGTCCAACTGCAGTAAAACCAGATACTAAAAACCTTTTAACCCTTCTTCTCTTTCCACCACCTCATCAAAACAACCTACAAAGTGCTTGAAGGGCTGTTTCATGTGAAATGGCTCCCAAAGAGGTCCAAGCTTGGTCTCTTCTCTCTAGTATCAGGTGTTAAAATGAGAGGAAATAGCCTTAAATTGTGCCAGGAGAGTTTTAGAGTGGATATCAGGAAATGCTCAAAGAGGGGTCAGGCACTGAGACAGGCTGCCCAGGGAGGTGGTGGAGTCACCATTCAGTCATTCACTACTGGAATGGGCTACCCAGGGAGGTGGTGGAGTCACCATTCAGTCATTCAGTCATTCACTACTGGAATGGGATGCCCAGGGAGGTGGTGGAGACACCACCTCTGGAGGTGTTCAAGGCAGGACGTGGCCCTTGGTGCCATGGTCTAGTCTTGAGGGCTCTGGTAACAGGTTGGACTTGATGAGCTTTGAGGTCAATTCCAACCTTGGTGATACTGTGATACCATCTCTGGAAGTGTTCAAAAAACACAGAATCACAGAATGTTAGGGGTTGGAAGGGACCCCTCCAGAGATTATCCAGTGCGAACCTTCTGCCAAGGCAGGATCATAGAATCATAGAATCATAGAATCATAGAATGGTAAGGTTGGAAGGGACCTCAAGGATCATCTAGTTCCAACCCCCTGCCATAGGCAGGGACACCTCCCACTAGTAGAGGTTACTCAAGGCCTCATCCAATCTGGCCTTGAACACATCCAGGGAGGGAGCATCCACAACCTCCCTGGGCAACCTGTTCCAGTGCCTCACCACCCTGCCTGAGGATCACCTCAGGCAGGCCACACAGGAACTCATCCAGGTGGGTTTGGAAAGTCTCCAGAGAATGAAACTCCATAACCTCTCTGGGCAGCCTGCTCCAGGGCTCTGTCGCCCTCACCATACACAAGTGAGTCACCAAGTTGAGGTGGAACCTCCTGTGTACCAGCTAATCCTAACACTGGGCACCACCAAAGAGAGATTGGCACCTTCTTCCTGACACCCACCCCTCAAGTGTTTAGATTTATAGAATGATTTAGGTTGTAAAGGATCTTAAGTATCAACTAGCTCCAACTTTATAGACATGGATAAGATCCCCTCCCAGCATTCACCCTGGCCAGGAGGAGTAGGGAGGTGATTTTGCCCTTGGACTTGGCTTTGGTGAGGCCACAGCTTGAATGTTGGGTTCAGTTTCAGCACTACCACACAGGAGAGATGTGGAGGTGCAGGAGTGGGTCCAGAGGAGGGCAAGGAATCTGGGGAAGGGCCTGGAGAATAAATCTTATGAGGAGTGACTGAGGGAGCTGGGGGTGGTTAGTGTGAGGAAGAGGAGGCTGAGGGCAGACCTCATTGCTGTCTGCAGCTACCTGAAGGGACATTGTGGAGTACTGCTGCTGGGCTCTGCTCACAGGGAACTGGAGACAGAACAACGGGGAATGGCCTCAAGCTAAGACTGGGGAGGTTTAGATTGGACATTAGGAAAAAGTTTTTCAAGGAAATGGGCTGGAATGAGATGCCCAGGGAGTTGGTGGAGTCGTCCAGCCTGGATGTGTTTAAGGGTGGTTTGGATGTGGTGCTTAGGGCTGTGGTTTAAGGTGACTCTTGTAGAGAAGGGTTCTAGATTGGACTTGGTGATCTTAAGGGGCTTTGCCATCCTGCACGTTGCTGTGATTCTGAGAGATTGTGGAGTCTCCTTCTCTGTATTCTTAGGTGATTCTCTTCTCAAGACTAAACAGCCCCACATAGTCAAGGCACTTGGGGACATAGTGTTAGGCTGACAGTTGGACTCGATGGCCTCAGAAGTCTTTCCTAGGATTCTCTAATTCCCTAAAGTCACCCAGGAACATCTTTGCTTTACACCCAGCACCTTGATGACTATCTTAATTACTGTGCCTACTGTACCAGTGACAGCAAATATTAGTGCTGTGTGCTCCAGAACAGATACCTTACCATGAGAAATTCGAACGGCATCGAGCTCTTCATTAGCGCCGTAATGGTTTGCTCACATATATAGCTCATTTCTAACTCAACCTGCTCGGGGAAGGCAATGACAGACTTTTTGTTGGATAAGACAGCCCTGAGATTACATGGAGGTGCCTTTTTATGGGCAAAGAAACGTATGCCACATTAATCTATTTTTATGCCTCGCAGTAGATGCTGATGAGTCGTTTGAATGCCAAGTTTCATTAGTAAATTGGGAGCAATAGAGGTGGGCCTGTGATAAAATAAAATGCATGTGTTTCATTTCAGGGAGCACACGTTTCAGTGCTGCTGCAGAGTATCTTAGAACGCCAGCTAGGACCCTAGGATGCACGGATTCAATCTTTGGGCTGTGTTTATGAAGGGAATTTTGTGTCCTTCTGATGCACATTAGGAATACAATCTGCCTGATACGGTTCCGCCATTTCTCTGCGGATCGTATTAGTCAGTGTCCTGTTAACATCCATTTTATCATACTGTCATAATATTGTATTGAAATGAGATCTGGCACTTTTGGGGTCCTGTGCAAGACGAAAAAAAAATGGGTCTCCAGCAGTCTTCCTCTTAGATATAATTGAAAAAGAGGCAGGCATGAGGGCATGCTGTGACTCACGCTGCCAGAGAGTGATCCGGAATCATTCAGATGATGAGTACGGAGAGAATGCCTTGCGCAGAAAGATGGCAATTTGCTGTACTAATGTTTTGAAAATGAAAATTTCTAGCTGTTTTGCAGAGGAGCTTGGTAGGAAAGGCAGGAGAAAATAATAATGCCACTAATAATAATACTAATAAAATCTTTTATAGTTAAGTCAGATTATTTCTGTTGTTTTCGGAAAGGCTGCACTGTAAGAAATGTGGTTGCTCGAGAATGGTGTAAAATACAAATGAACATTGCTTTATTGACCAAAATAAGGATAAAATACAGGAAACTGAAGGAAAACAGCAAATTAAAAGAACAAAAAACACACAAACAAAAACCAAAAATGCATTCTCTCCCTTTCCTTCAGGATTAGTCTTACAGAGAGATCCAGGGGCACCTTCCAGTCTCCTTAAACTAAATTGTATTTCCTCACTGTGACCACTTAGCTATAGGGATGGGCACTAACGTACACTCAGTACTTCAAGCCTGTAAGTGAACATTTCTGCCATCAAGCACAATTTCCAACAGCCAGGCTATCTGAGAAGCCCCAGCAGGGGTGAAAGCAATACTCCTTATTCTTCCCAAATAGATTATAACTAATGATGTCAACATCCTATTCCTTTGGTGTTTCCACTGAGCTTCAATACTAACAAGTACATCAAACGAGCGTTCTCAACCTTTGTTTGGTATCTGTGCTGTCAATACTGGTGCACAGTCAGTATTAAAAAGGTGTTGGGTTGTTTTTTTTTCCCCTCCTTCTCCTTTGTTTTGACTAGCTTTGTTCTTGATATCATTTTCCACTAAACAAAGCAAATTCAGTACTGAACGATGCCTTTCCTTGGGGATTTTGCTGTTAAAGACTCCCAGGCTAACGCAGCTGGCCTGTCCTCCAGTGAACAACCCGAGTCCTCTTTCAGACACTGAACAAATCTCCTGTAAAAATCAAATCCTGCCTTTGGTCCCCACATCATCAGGGATGCAGCCGAAGACCTGCGGAGAAAGCAGGGCCACAGGGTTCGGTTCAGCCTTACGACGTCCAAGGGAACACTTCCTCATCAACTACTTGAGAAAATTCATTTTAGTGAATACTCTTCTCCAAAGTCATGCTGTATGGTAATGACTCCCCGATCTGCATGTTGGAGTTGACACGATCAAACTCAGTGTTGTTCAGCAAGGCTTTAAAGGTCCTTTAAAATATGGTACATTATCCACAGTTCTGCCCTCCCTTTTACAGCTTCGGTTGATCTCTGTCACCTAACCAGCCCTCACCATCCTCTACATGTGCTGGTGACATTTTTAACCATCCTCTCTTGTTCTCCTTAATGTGCCTGTTTTTACCATTGCTATTTAAATTTTTATAAGCCTCTGTACACTGAAACAGCCTAAGTGTGATCTTTCCAGCAGAACGGAGGAGACTCCTCTGCTCTAGGAGGAACTGCAAGAACATATGCGCTTTGCAGGGCTAGGAGTGACCCAGAAATAGATGGTTCCTGGGAAAACACTGTTAAGTGCTAAGATGGGCAATTTACTACACGTGCAAGCCCAGGTGAATGGGGGAAATCTTCAAGAAACTCCCATTGAGTCGAAGTCGGGACCATTTTTATAGCTTTCAGTTTTGAGGTCACAGTCACCCGGACTGGAAACTCAAAAATGACTTCAAAAAGGCAAATGCTAACTAGATTTCACACTAGATTTCATTTTACTTGGCATTACAGAAAGAATGCAGGTATTAAATAGACTGTTTCCTGTATACAATAAGGTTAATTAGTAGCAAGGGATAGAAATCAGTGTAGACATAACTCTTTTAGACAGGTATCAAAAATAATCCCCTGATCCCCACAGACCCCAGCTGCACTGAAAGGAGAACAATATAAAAGATTCTTTAAAAGAAAATTTTCAAACATTCTCCAGGTGTCCCAGCTAGATTTAAATAGGCCCTCGGCCCCATGTGTACTCCAACCCTTTCTGCTCTACAGTTCCCTTGCTCCAAGTTAAATGAGCAGAGTACTCACACAGAATTTTGAGGTGCAGCATAAAGGATTTCTGTACAAAGGAACTGGGATTGCAAACTGAGACAGACAGGAGAACAAAAAAGAGGAATATATTCTGGACTGAATGGGACTTCCCTAAGCTCCTTATCAATAAGGTTAATAAGGGTCCATGCAATTTACCGATCGCCACGACGCAACAACTGGGCTAAAGCTGTAAAGAGGCTACACAGATACTGGCTTTCAGCACTTCTCCTGGCCCACCACATTAAAGTCCCTTTACCCTTCCCCTGTCCCCTCACCCAAGGGAATAAAGTCCAGTCTGTGTGATTGGTCTCACGAAAATCCCCAGCCTGCAACCACGCTTCTACCTGCCCTAGTTAAGCAGATTAATCGTTACTTCCTAGGATGTGATCCCCTGGTCCCTTTGTAATTGAAGCAGCAACGTTCAGATACTTCTAAAAATGTATTTCTGAAAAATACATTCCCTTTTTTCCTCTGGTTTAATTTTGTTATCCTCAATCATATGCATGATAGAAGGAAGAAAAAAAAAAAAAAAAAAAACCCAAACTTCTATCTCCTTTATAAAATACATGTCATATCAAAAAGGTGACAAGAGGGGGAAAAGTAATTAGTGAGTTCACAGAGTTCAGTAGAAAAGTTAAAATAGAGTAACACATTACTTTTTATGTTAAGATTTCACAAGACAAATCTTGCCTGTGTTTTAATTGCATGTGACCCTGGCAGTCCCACTCTGAAATGAAGTGCCGTAAAATTAAAGATGACAGACGCTCAAAACAAGTCTTGTGATCTTGATTAAACTACAAAGACCACACTTTCTCTCTGCTGCAACTCAGATATGATGGGCTGTTTTATTTGGGGAATTGCTTCATTAATGCTTTCTTTGACTAGACATGTTTATTATATATATATTTTTTTTAAATTATATATATATAAAAATACTGAGTACGGTGGCATCTTGCATAGCTAAATAAAGTCTAAAAGACAAGTGGAGAAAAAAAATATCAGGAATCTTTAAATAACCTCAAGACCTAAATGCTTCTTTCAAAGCTCATGGGCAGCTCTAGAAAGCAGTAGCAAGACCTAAACACTTCTTGTAAAGCTCATGGGCAGATCTAGAAGGCAGTAGCAAGACTCGAATGCTTCTTTCAAAGCTCATGGGCAGCTCTAGAAGGCAGTAGCAAGACTTAAACACTTCTTGTAAAGCTCATGGGCAGCTCTAGAAGGCAGTAGCAAGACTCGAATGCTCCTTTCAAAGCTCATGGGCAGCTCTAGAAGGCAGTAGCAAGACCTAAATGCTTCTTGTAAAGCTCATGGGCAGCTCTAGAAGGCAGAAGTAAGCCTGCCTGGAGTGTAAAGTATCTGTTTTGAAAAGTGCAACACATTGGGTTGGGGTTTGGGTTTTTTTTTTCCTAATTCTCTCTGTAAGAATGAAACTGATGGTTCAGACAGGATTTTCTGACAATTATTTCAGCTCTAGTTTTCACAGCCCAGAATACAATGTGTGGGGAGGAAATGAGCAAAACTGGAACAGGTTGCTCAGGAAGGTTGTGAATGATTCCTCCCTAGAGGGACTATTGATAAGGGCTTGGAATGACAGGACAAGAGGTAATGGGTTTGAACTGGCAGAGGGGAAATTGAAACTGGATGTTGGGAAGAAGTTCTTTGCAGTGAGGGTGGGAAGAGTCTGGCACAGGTTGCCCAGGGAGGTGTTCAAGACCAGGTCAGATGAGGCCTTGAATGACCTGTGGGAAGTGTCCCTGCCTATGGCAGGGAGTTTGGAAGTGGCTGAGCTTTGAGGTCACTTCCAACCTAAATCATTCTATGATTCTATTAAAACAAAACAAAACAAAAAAACAGACAAA
>VWZE01011533.1:67034-77979 GCA_013396675.1 Eubucco bourcierii
ACAAAAAAAAAAACCAAAAACCAAAAACACCCCAAAAAACAACAACAACAAAAAACCCAAACCAACAAAAAACCAAACCAAACCACACCAAACCAAACCAAAACAATGCAATGGGTTTGAACTAGCAGAGAAGAGATTGAAACTGGATGTTAGGAGGAAATTCTTTACAGTGAGGGTGGTGAGACACTGGCACAGGTTGCCCAGGGAGGTTGTGGCTGCTCCCTCCCTGAAGGTGTTCAAGGCCAGGTTGGATGAGGCTTTGAGTGACCTGTGCTAGTGGGAGGTGTCCCTGCCTATGGCAGGGGGGTGGAACTGGATGATCCTTGAGGTCCCTTCCAACCTTACCATTCTATGATTCTATGATTCTAAAACAAAAAAAAAGCCAACTACAACAACAACAAAAAAAAATCCCTTAATAAAAGTCTTACAGACTACAGTATCCAAGTCAGGGCATTGATAAACTTCCACTTTCAAACCATTCCAGTGAGGTCACAGAGGTACACAGAACTACTCAGGTGCTAAAGTAGCCAGGTGGGCATTTAGGGCTTTGCTCCACAAGCCATTCATTGAATCATTGAATGGTTTTGAGTAATTGAATGGTTTAGAGTCATAGAATAGTTTAGCATCATAGAATGGTTTAGAATCATTGAGTGGTTTAGAGTCATAGAATGGTTTAGAATCATAGAATGATTTAGAATCATAGAATGGTTTAGGTTGGAAGAGACCCCAAAGCTCATCCAGTTCCAACCCCCTACCATAGGCAGAGACATCTCCCACTAGAACATGAATATTCAAATATTTATGTATGTATTAAATAAACAAAAGGTTAGATGTCTGTTCTTAAATAAACTTTCTTGTCCTAATTTTTATTCACTGATATAATCTGCATGTTTTATTGTTTGTTTTTAATAAGCTCTTACTATAAAAAGAGTTCCCCTCCCCTTTCTACTTTGCCCTGCTGAGGCCACATCTGGAATACTGTGTCCAGTTCTGGGCCACTCAGGGCAAGAAGGACCTCAGGGAGCTGCTGGAGAGAGCCCAGCCCAGATCCCCCAAGCTGCTGCAGGCAGTGAACATCTCCTCTGAGGCCAGGTTGAGGGAGCTGGGGCTGGCAGCTGGCAGCAGAGGAGCCTGAGGGCTGCCCTCAGTGCTGTGCTAAAGATGTGCAGGGCAGTGTGGGCAGGACCCAGCCAGGCTGTGCCCAGGGGTGGCCAAGGGCAGCACAAGGGGCACTGGGGGAAAGCTGGAGCAGAGGAGGTGCCAGGAGGGAAACTTTGTCCCTGTGAGGGTGTTGGAGGCCTGGAGCAGGCTGCCCAGAGAGGTTGTGGAGTCTCCTTCTCTGGAGCCTTTCCAACCAACCCCACCTGGTTGTGTTCCTGTGTGCCCTGCCCTGAGTGGTGCTGCTCTGGCAAGGGGCTTGGACTGGATGGGATCTGGGGGTCTCTTCCAGCCCCTGTTGGCTTTCTCCAGGCTTTCTTCTCATCTGTTGAATTTTAAGGGAGTAAGATGTCTCTGGTGCAGGGTTCTGCAGGCTGGTATCAAACTGCAGAGAAAGATGTCAGTTAGCTTCTGTGCTTTGTGTAACTTTAGAGTAGCAGAACCTCATCACTACCAACAGAATCCTATGGATTTCATCCTGCTAAATTCAATAGGACTCTTCCATAAGCAACTTTACTAACTTTGAAACATCTTTGGGTAACCTTTTGTGAGGCTGTCAACCAGCAGGAGACTCACAGCTATGGTATTTTGAGTGTGTGTGTGTGTGTGTGTGTGTTTGAGATACTTTATTTTTTCCTTCCTCAGACTCAAGATATGAGACCACAAAATACCCTATCATGACTTGAGGGAGACTGAGTTTCTTTTCATATTACATCCAGTCAGAAAACCTTGAGCCAGCCAGTTCCTTCCAAGTCTGTGATTTAAAACAGAGAAATGAGGAAATATTTAGCCTGCCCCTAATTACCCTCTCTGTATTTCTGAATATGCAAATCTCAGTGTACTTGGAATTTGCTCTTAAGTGATTTGGCAACTATAAATTATCCTTGCCCTTTAGACTGCTGGTTTCCACAGACAATGAATCAACAGTTGGTGTGAAAAAGGCTTGCAGCTTTGCTGGTAACAATCAATACAAGTTTTCAATACACTTAGGCAGCATTAATGCAGTTACATTATGTTAAATAATATTAATACCAAGGGCATGACGATTGCTGACCTCTACCAAAGTCATAAAGTTCCTCTTCAACTGTCTCTAAACATCCACCCAGAAACAAAATGTGAAGTGTACAGCATGGAAGTGCTGCTTTGCCAGGGGGTTAAGATTAAATCAGTTATGCAAAATATAGATTGTGCTAAAGAAGGACATGGAAGTGTTGGAGCCAGTCCAGAGGAGACCACAA
The DNA here is from genome assembly GCA_013396675.1 of Eubucco bourcierii. Lineage (NCBI taxonomy): Eukaryota > Metazoa > Chordata > Aves > Piciformes > Ramphastidae > Eubucco > Eubucco bourcierii. The sequence goes on from VWZE01011533.1 coordinate 69,431, forward strand.
AGATGCTCAGAGGGCTGCAGCAGCTCTACTATGAGGACAAGCTGAGAGAGTTGGGGTTCTACAGTCTGGAGAAGAGAAGGCTTCCAGGAGACCTTAGAGTAGCCTTCTAGGATCTGAAGGGGGCTACAGGAAGGCTGGGGAGTGACTATTGACAAGGGCTTGTAATGACAGGACAAGGGGCAATGGGTTTGAAGTGGCAGAGGGGAGATTGAAACTGGATGTTAGGAGGAATCTGTTTACAGTGAGGGTGGTGAGACACTGGCACAGGTTGCCCAGGGAGGTTGTGAAGGACAGAAGCACAGAATGGGATCTTGATCATATTCTATGCTTCTGTCCTCCACAACCTCCCTGGAGGTGTTCAGGGCCAGGCTGGATGAGACTTTGAGTGACCTGTTCTAGCGACCTGTTCTAGCGNAACTCCAGGGATGGTGATTCTGTCACTCCCCTGGGCAGCCTGTTCCAATGCCTCTCAGTAAAGAAATTTTCCCTAATATCCACTTCTTACATCTGGAGATGCAAGCAGGAGGTTATCCATGCATAGTATTAGAGGTTCTGTATAGAGAAACTCTGNCTATTCTATGTTTAAAGAGTCACAGAGAAATGTTTTGGTTGGAAAAGACCTTCAAGATCCAATTCAACCATCAACCCAACACCACCACAGCTATTAAACCATATCCCTAAGTACCATGCCTATACAATATTAAACAACTCCAGGGATGGTGATTCTGTCACTCCCCTGGGCAGCCTGTTCCAATGCCTCTCAGTAAAGAAATTTTCCCTAATATCCACTTCTTACATCTGGAGATGCAAGCAGGAGGTTATCCATGCATAGTATTAGAGGTTCTGTATAGAGAAACTCTGGTGAGACATGGATGAAAACTTATCACCTGCAAGCACCTGTGTCTGGAGGTGGGAGATTCATGCTTCACTAAACCCCAGCCTATCTTAGGATTCTTTACCCACCCCCAACCTGACCATCTAGGGATGCTTTCTCAAAGGTAGATAAAATGCCTTGGTTTGGAAAAAGCCTTTAAAGGTCACCTAGACCAACTCCCCCTGCTNAGGGATGCTTTCTCAAAGGTAGATAAAATGCCTTGGTTTGGAAAAAGCCTTTAAAGGTCAGCTCGGCCTTGAATGTCATCGTTGGGCATTAGGAAAAAGTTTTTCAAGGAGAGAGTGGTCAGGGTCTGGAATGAGCTGCCCAGGGACGTGGTGGAGTCACCCACCCTGGCTGTGTTTAAGGGTGGTTAGGATGTGGTGTTTAGGGTTATGGTTTAAGGTGAATGTTGTAGAGCAGGGTTCTAGGTTGGACTTGGACTAGGTTGTACTTGGTGCCCCACCCTGGATGTGTTTAAGAGTGGTTTGGATGTGGTGCTTAGGGCTCTGGTTGAAGGTGAATCTTGTAGAGCAGGGTTCTAGGTTGGACTTGGTGATCCTGAGGGGCTTTGCCAACCTGAATGTTGCCATGATTCTGTCATTCTGTCTCCAGGAATGAAGCCTCTACTTCCCTTGGCAACCTGTTCCAGTGTTGCACCACCTCCATATGAAAGATCTTCCTCCTGCTGTCCCATCTAAATCTTCCTTCTTATCCTAATTCCTGTTGCAAATATCCCGCTGCTGGCTGCCCACTGATCCTGTTAGACAGCAGCAGAGGGTTGAGCTTCACTGTGCTCTACTCCACTCCCAAATCCCAGGTAGTCAGGGGCAAGGTAGGGGTCAGAGGTGTGTTTACATGCACTTGAAGATATCTGTTAAAAAGCAAAAAAAAGGTGACTTGATGCCAATTCCAAAACAGCACTTTAAGAAACTGGGGCCATATTTTTCAGTACATTTAGGTGCCAGACGGGCACCAAGCATGGTTTTTAAATCAATCATTGCCAGGAAACAGATAAAGACAAATCCAAACAGTCTGCTCTGAAGAGAAGCTACCAAGCTTTGTCCAAAAAGCCTCATAAACTGCTTTGAAAGACCTGTAAGGTAAGAACTGCACATGCATCAGGGCTGAATAATAAACATAAACCTATCCTTTTGCAAATACCATTGGGTTTGTATGTAAAACATCACGTAGCCTGGAAAAGAGGAGGTTCCAAGGAGACCTCATAGTAGCCTGCCTAAAGGCAGGATACAAGAAGGCTGCAGAGAGACTGCTTACAAAGGCATGTGGTGGTAGGATGAGGGCAAAGGCTTCAAACTAGAGAAGAGCAGGTCTAGACTGGGTGTTAGGAACAGGTTGTGCACCATGAGGGTGGTGGAACAGTGGAACAGTTTTGCCCAGGTTGGTAGTTGTGGCCCCATCCCCTGAGATATTCAAGGTGAGGCTCAAGAGGGCTCTGAACAACCTGATCTAGTTGAGGATTGGAAGACTTTTGGATGTCTCTTCCAACTCAGACCATTCTATGATCCTGCAATTTTGGGCCCTTATCATTTGGAGACCTTGGGGACAGGTACCCAAAGGGCTCCTGTAAAGGTAGACTCTACAGATATGGTGACTTTAATTTCCAATTGATTTTTAACTATAATGAATTAATTCCTGGCTGACATTCATATTTTAAAAGAAACTCTCCCAGATCAGGAAGGCATGCAGAGTGACAGCCAATGCTGCAGAATTCCCACCACCATCTCCAATCAGAATTGTGCATTCCATAACCTTTCCTTTTATTAGAGAAAAGCTTCTCCACTGTTAAAGGGAAATAAAATGAACACCTCATAGAGGAGTCCCTAAAATTTGAACAGGCATTTGAATGTGCCAAGTGCAGCAGCTGTTTTTGCCAGAAAGAAGATCTGGCAGGCATTTAGTCACAAGGTCACTGCTTATGGGGCTTACCCAAGAGATGCGATGGGAAGCAAGAAATGTTGGCATGGCATTAGGACAGGTTGTCCTTGATGAACTGGAAGGAGAAGGCTGTTTTGGCCACAGGCACTGAGCAGCAGTTTCACTTCAGGGAGGACTGCACAATTGCTTTAGCTTTTGAGCTCACATTCCTTCAATTTCAGGTTTTGAATGGACCAAAAAATGTTACATTCACCAGTGCGGGAAGGACTCACTGGTCAGGAGGGGCAATGCCGTTCTGGGGTGTACTGAAAGGGCTGTGGTTAGGAGGCAGAGAGAGGTTCTCTTGTCCCTGTCCCTATACTCTGTCCTGGTGAGGTCACATCTGGAGTACTGTGTCCAGTCCTGGGTCCCCTGGTTCAAAAGAGACAGAACTGCTGGAGAGAGTCCAGCACAGAGCCACAAAGATGTTGAAGGGAATGGAACAGCTCTGTTAGGAGGAGAGCCTGAGGGAGCTGGGGCTGTGCTGCTGGGGGAGGAGGAGACTGAGAGGTGACCTCAGCAATGCTGTGATTGCATTTGTGAATGCAAAGATGTGCAGGGTGAGTGCCAGGAGGTTGGAGCCAGCCTCTGCTGGGTGATGCCCAATGACAGCACAAGGGGCCCTGGGTGGAAGTTGAGGCATAGTAAGTTCCCTTTAAACATGAGGAAGACTTTTTTTCCTTGTGATGGTGACAGAACCCTGGAACAGGCTGCCCAGGGGAGTTGTGGAGTCTCCCTCTCTGGAGAGATTCAAAACCTACCTGGATGTGGTCTTGTGTGATCTGCTCTCGGACATCCTGCTCTGGCAGAGGGGTTGGACTGGATGGGCTTTGGAGGTCACTTCCAGCCCCTGACACTCTGTGATTCTGTGTTTCTGTGACTCTGTGGTTCTGTGGTTCTGTGGTTCTCTGATTCTGTGATTCTATGATTCTGTGTTTCTGTGATTCTCTGATTCCGTGTTTCTGTGATTCTCTGATTCTGTGTTTCTGTGATTCTCTGATCCTCTGATTCTGTTTCTATGTTTCTGTGTTTCTGTGATTCTGTGACTGCTTCTGTGGTTCTGTGAACCAAAAATCAGGCACAAAGGCATCGTTGAGTGTAACTGGATGTGGCCATTTAAATTTAGATTTAAATGCTTCCCTGAAACTAAGTGACCTAAAACTGGGGAGTGTGTGAAGCCTGTGGATTTCTGCAAGTCTGGAATCTGCTGCAGGAGTTTGCAGGAGGACTATAAATTAGAAACTTCACTTCTCTTAAAAGCACTAAACTGCAGACCCTGCTGGTGGTATATCTAGCAGTGGAAAAGGGCTGCCTTCATCATCTTGCTAAAAGGGGTGGCCTGGCAGGCTGTAGGGTAAAATACCATATTTCTCTTTCTTGATATTAACTCTGAAAGCTGGTAACAATAAAATGGATATCAACATTCCCAGATAGTTCTTTCCTGGCTGTACAACTGAAATACTTGGCTGGATGTTGACTTTCCGAGCCCCTCGTTGCTAAACCCCTAACCAAGGTAATGAGAGATGCCAGTTGCCTCTTCAAGCTCCCAGTGGATTCAAGAATGAGCAGAGAGCTACTCCACTATGTTTGTGGAGTCACTTCTGATCACATCTCAGCTATCAGTTCTTGAGTTGTGACTCGCCTGGTCCCCAGGAGCCCTCTCCATCTGCTCTGCTTCTAGGTACAACGATGCAGTACAAGGCTGCACACAGGACATTAGGCAAGGAAGTTCAAGCCAAGGTCATAGAACCATAGGACAGTTTGGGTCAGAAGGTACCTTTAAAGGGCATCTAGACCAATCTTCTTGTAGTCAGCAAGGATGTCTTCAGCTAGATCTTTGGCCTGACCTGGAATGTTTCCAGGATGTGTCACTTATCATCTCTCTGGGCAACTCAGGACTTTGTTACACCACCCTGAATGCAAACAATTTCTTCCTTCTCTTTAGTCTGACTCTCCCCAGTTTTAGATTAAACCCCCAGCCCTTGTCCCGTCACAACAGGCCCTGCTAAAAAAATCTATCCGCAGCTTTCCTACCAGCTCCCATTTAAGATCTGAAAGGATGCAATAAGATCTCCCCAGAGCCTTTTCTCCAGGCTGAGTTACTTCACTTCTCTCAGCTTGTCCTCATAGCAGAGATGTTTCAGCCCTCTGATCATCTCCACTGCCCTCATATATACCTCTCCATTCCTAGAACACACAACCTGACCATCAAACACCATCAGCTTCCCCTAGCAACGGCAACAGTGCAGGTTGTGCATCTCTAGTGCAAGAACCTGTGAGAAGCCAGCAACTGAAACTAGGAGTAAGCTATAAAAGAAACTGCATTAAAGACAGAATTTAATGAGGAATCATAGAATGGTAAGGTTGGAAGGGACCTCAAGGATCCAGTTTCAATCTCCCCTCTGCCAGTTCAAACCCATTGCCCCTTGTCCTGGCATTGCAAGACCTTGTCAATAGTCCCTCCCCAGCCTTACTGTAGGCCCCCTTCAGATACTGGAAGGCTACTCTAAGGTCTTGGAAACCTTCACTTGTCCAGGCTGCAGAGCCCCAACTCTCTCAGCCTGTCCTCAAAGCAGAGTTGCTGCAGCCCTCTGAGCATCTTGGTAGCCTCCTCTGGACTGGCTCCAACACTTCCATGTCCTTCCTGTGCTGAGGAGCAGGTAGTGATTGCATACTCATGAGTTAATTCACTTCTCTCAGCTTGTCCTCATAGCAGAGATGTTTCAGCCCTCTGATCATCTCCACTGCCCTCATATATACCTCTCCATTCCTAGAACACACAACCTGACCATCAAACACCATCAGCTTCCCCTAGCAATGGCAACAGTGCAGGCAGTGCCTCTCTAGTGCAAGAACCTGTGAGAAGTCAGCAAGTGAAAGTAGGAGCAAGCTATAAAAGAAACTGCATTAAAGATAGAATTTAGTGAGGAGCAGGTAGTGATTGCATTACTCATTTCTGCATTTATGTCTGGTAACAGCCCCTGCAGGTCTGAAACTACCTGAGTCACCTACTCTCCAGTTTCCAGTGTGGTTTCCTGGGTGACAAAAGAGTTTAGAAATGTTTATTGGTGAATTCAGCTAACACTTACTGTTATTCACAGGTCTTTGCTAATTCTGAAGTCATTCCTCCTGACTGCTTTAAGGAGGGGGACAAAGTATCTGAAGACAAGGGCAAAGGAATAAAGGAGATTTGTGCAAAGCAGTGATAGGAAACTCAAAGCCCTCTGAAGTCAGCAGAAAGTCCTGTAATATTCACCCACCTCTTATTTATTGTGAGATTAAAAGCCAAAAAAGCATTATGTAATTGTGAAACATGGCTGCTATGCTGATCCTCAGACAATTGCAAAGCAATAAAACACCATTCTATGCAGCAGCTATCACAGGAGAACTGCTTCATGCTCTGCTTGAGAAATGCTTCCCAGAGGTAGGAGTTTCTCATCTTGAAAACTTCCACAAATTTCATCTTGTCTCTTTTTTTTTGTTTGATTGTTTGTCACAATCCCTACCCCACCTTTTCTCTGTTCTCCTTACTGGGTGATGAATTTCTTCCTCCCTATCTCTCCAAAGGTACTGCATGTAAAGGTCAATCCTCTTAGCACAGCTTCTGCCCACTCTTCAGCTAATGTATTATAGCACCTTATCAAGTTTCCAAACAATTGTTCTCTTCTCATTAGAATGTGCCAGGCCTCTCTCTTTCTGCAGTGTTAGCTAAAATGGTGTCGAGTTGTGGACTAGTAATAGGAACAAGCAACTTCTGCCCCTACAACCGGCATGGAATTGATTCGTCTTATTGAAAACAGACCTCGTGCAAGCTGGAATTTGTGCTACAAAGCTTAATGTTGTGAATGTGCAGATAGATCACACAATCACAGAAGGGCAGGGGCTGGAAGGGACCTCCTAAGCTCATCCAGTCCAACCCCCCTGCCAGAGCAGGGTCTCCTAGAGTAGGTCACACAGGAACACATCCAGGTGGGTTCATCCAGTCGCACTTGACAATGTCTTTGTACCTGACACAAAACCACAGAATCACAGAATCATAAAACCACAGAACCACAGAATCACAGAATCACAGAAACACAGAATCACAGAACCACAAAATCACAGAAACACAGAATCACAGAATCACAGAAACACAGAATCACAGAAACACAGAATCACAGAAACAAAGAATCACAGAACCAAAAAATCACAGAACCACAGAATCAAAAAATCACAGAACCACAGAAACACAGAATCACAGAACCACAGAATCACAGAACCATAAAATCACAGAAACACAGAATCACAGAACCACAGAAACACAGAATCACAGAAACACAGAATCACAGAATCAAAAAACCACAGAATCAAAAAATCACAGAACCACAGAACCACAGAAACACAGAAACATAGAATCACAGAATCACAGCATGTCAGGGGCTGGAAGGGACCTCCAAAGCTCATCCAGTCCAACCTCTGCCAGAGTAGGATCTCCTAGAGCAGATCATACACCAACACATCCAGGCAGGTTTTGAATATCTCCAGAGAGGAAGACTCCACAACCCCCTTGGGCAGCCTGTTCCAGGGTTCTGTCACCCTTACAGGGAAAATAATCCTCCTGACGTTTAAATGAAACTTCCTATGCCTCAGCTTCCACCCATTGCCCCTTGTCCTGTCAGACAAGGGCAGGACCTGGCTCAAGCAGAGCCTGGCTCCAGCCTCCTGGCACTCACCCTGCACATATTGATAACCATAGCTGAGGTCACCTCTCAGTCTCCTCTTCTCCAAGCTAAAGAACCTCAGTTCCCTCAGTATCCCTCATCCAAGAGAGCTGTTCCATTCCCTTCATCACCTTTGTGGCTCTGTGCTGGACTCTGACACCGTTCTCTGCTGTGTTCCTAGCAGTTCTGGCTTTGTGAGGCATTTTCAGCCACTGATGCATCACCTCAGGTCACGTTAATTCATACTGATGTGATAGAAACTTTGTGTGCTAAGTCAGGAAAGATAACTCAAACCCGAAAAAAAAACAAACCACCTTTCCCTCCCTCTATCTGCTACTATCTGCAGTTTTGCTTTCTCCAAGGAAACAACACAATGAACAATTAGGGCAGAAACTTTACTCCCATTTCAGCTGGCTGAATGGAGGCAACACATCTCAAAGAAAGCAAAACTCCAGGTTGGCAGAGAAAGCAACGATCAGGAGCTGAGATAAAGAAAGCTCAAGAAAATGAACTCCAGACATAACACTTGAAAGAAAAAGAGTGAAGTGTACTGATGACTGCAAAACTAGTTTATGTAATACATATTTTACATCCAAAGCAAACAGCTCTTTGAACATTAGTGAGGCTGTTATTACTCTGAAATAAACATTAGAGAGCTCCAGAGCCAGGCCTACACAATGTGAATTCACAGCCACAGCTCCATCAGAATCAGGAGGCAGCTTTCTGCAACTCAACCCACCCCATTGCAAAGCACCACACACAGCCTGGCCCAACAGAGATGACATTTTTACAGGGCTGGAAGTACCACTTTCTGCTGTTCAGCTGGCAACACAAACGTTGTGGCAATGACTCTGTCCAGCCAGGCTGGACCCGACTGAAACAGGGCAAGAAAGCCCAGGTCGTATGTGCTACCTGTGGCTGGTGCTGGCCAAGGAGATACTTCCCCATAGTGCTTTCACAGAATCACAGAATTAAGGAGGTTGGAAAAGACCTCCAGGATCATTGAGTCCAGCCTAGCACCTAACCCTTCTAATTAA
>VWZE01011533.1:78165-88214 GCA_013396675.1 Eubucco bourcierii
CAGCTCCCTCAGCCTCTCCTCACAGGGCTGTGCTCCAGGTCCCTCCCCAGCCTTGCTGCCCTTCTCTGGACACCTTCCAGCACCACAACATCTTTCTTGAATTGAGATGCCCAGAAGTAGACACAGCACTCAAGTTGTGGTTTAACCAGTGCTGAGTACAGGGGCAGAAGAACCTCCCTGCTCCTGCTGGTCACAGTGCTCCTGAGCCAGGCCAGGATGCCATTGGCCTTCTTGGCCACCTGGGCACACTGCTGGCTCATGTTCAGTCTGCTATGGACCAGTAGCCCCAGGTCCCTCTCTGCCTGGCTGCTCTCCAGTGCTTTCTCTCTCCTGTTCTCTTTCCTCCATGTTCTAGTGAACACTCATCAAAAGCCCCTCGAAGAATTCTGAAACGGTAGTGGAAAGGAACCTGTTGGGTCACTGAGTCCAAGATCCTGACATCCCCAGTGCCCTAATCCCAGCCAGAACTTAATCAGGTCCACTTTGTTTCACATCAGTGATTGCTCAAATTTGGATGAAAATTCCACTCTGTCTCAAACACATCAAAGCTCTGTCTCAAATCTGGGCACCTTCTACACAGACAGGCTGGGAGAATTGGAGTTGTTCAGTCTGGGGAAGAAAAGGTCTTATACTGTCATTTCAATATCTGAAGGGACTTCCAAGAAAGCTGGGGAGGGACTGTTTAGAAGGATTTGTAGTGATAGGATGAGAGGCAATGGTTTGAAACCAGAGCAGGATTTAGGTTGTATATTGGGGGAAATTCTTTACAACAAGAATAGTGAAACACTGGAACATGTTGCCCACAGAGGTGTTAGTGGAAGTCCCATCCCTGGAGATATTTGAGGTCAGGCTGTGAGCAAGCTGATCGAGCTAAAGATGTCCCTGATGACTGCAGGGGGCTTGGGCAAGATGACCTTGGAGGGTCTCTTCCAACATGATGCGTTACACGATTCTCCTGCAAGCAGCTGCAAACCACTTCTCTGCTCAGCTCCAAAACTCCTGTGAAGACTGCAAAAAAACCCTTGACAATGTCTTGGCTAGTTGTGTACTGAGACTACTGTCTATCATGTTTATAAATATTGTCTCATTTCTTCTCATAGTAGCTCGTCAGCCTGTACCATCTGTTGCCTCCTGTGACATGTACAGATTGAGCTCTTCACAGCAGCAACTGACTTCTTCTTCTGTGCTCGTACAGCACCTAGCATTACCAGGGCTTAGCCACCACAGGGTTCCCTGGGGCCATAATGACACAGAAGATTAACAAAGTTAATGAAGAAAACCCACTCTGCTTGTTCACCTCCCTCCACACTTTGTAGGAGGAGCCCAAGGGCAAGCCACAGAGAGATGTACACGGGAAGGAGCGCGGCAGCAGACAGAGGGAGGTTGTCATCCGCCTCTGATTGGGATATTGAGGCCAGTCTAGCAAGTGCCACCTAGCTTGGGCCTCCAGAACAAGGACATGAAGAAACAGAGAGCGGGAACATAGAAGGTTTTGCCTCAGCAAAAGGAGAAAACTACTTTACAGTGAGGGTGGCAGAGCCCTGGAGCAGGCTGCCCACAGAGGATGTGGAGTCTCCTTCTCTGGAGTCTTTCCAAGCCCACCTGGATGCATTCCTGAGTGAACTACCCTGGGTGATACTGCCTTGGCAGGGAGGTTGAACTGGATGATTTCTGAAGGTCCCTTCCAACCTCTAAAGTTCTGTGATCCTGTGAAATAAGAGAAGGTCCAGAAAGTGTGACTGAGGTCAGCAGATGCCTGAAGAGCATGACCCACAAGGATATAAGAAAGCTGACCCCCAGCGCAGGAAGGACATTGAAGTGTTGGAGTGGGTCCAGAGGAGGTCATGAAGATGATCAGAGGGCTGCAGCAGCTCTGCTCTGAGGACAAGCTGAGAGAATTGGGGTTCTGCAACCTGGAGAAGAGAAGGTTTCCAGGAGACCTTGGAGTGGCCTTCCAGGATCTGAAGGGGCTACAGGAAGGCTGGGGAGGGACTATTGACAAGGGCTTGCAATGACAGGACAAGGGGCAATGGGTTTGAACTGGCAGAGGGGAGATTTAGACTGGATGTTAGGAGGAAGTTATTTGCAGTGAGAGTGGTGAGACACTGGCACAGGTTGCCCAGGGAGGTTGTGGCTGCTCCCTCCCTGGAGGTGTTCAAGGTCAGGTTGGAGGAGACCTTGAGTGACCTGTACTAGTGGGAGGTGTCCCTGCCTATGTTGGGGGGTTGGAACTAGATGATCCTTGATGTCCCTTCCAACCTTACCACTCTATGATTCTATTTCATCTCTTGAAAAGGAAACTGGGGGAAAATCCAATAGCAGCTCAAAACCACTGCTTCCAAAGATGATGGAGCAAGCTGTGCTGAGCAGAGGCAGTGCATAGAACATCATTTGTGACTTGGAAGGTTCAGCCTGGACTTCAGGAAGGAACTTTGTCGTGAGGAAAAGCAATGCAATGCCAGAACAGAAGCCCAGGGAGGCTGAGAAGTCTCCTTTCCAGAGCATTTGCAAGGCTCAGCTAAGCACTGCCAACCAACATTTCTGTTGCTACCACTTCCCAAGCAAGAGGAGTTAAATGCATATTTCATCCTGATAAAATATTAAATGCTTTTAAATGCAGCAACAGGCTTCAAACACTTGCAGCTCTCCATGAAAAATGCCAGAGCGCCTTTAAAATCTGGGAAATAAACTGCTCTCCTAATTGCTCTCAGTGTGTTTGCAACTTGCCTCCAAACTCTACCTATCTAGATGTTTGCATTAAAATGTAAAAAGGTCACATCTAAGGAAATGGAGTGGTGTTAATATATTGTGGGGTTTGTAGAGAGCTGGTAGCAGAAGCACATCGTGAGGTTTAACTTAGGGGTCCTAATTAGAACCAAGCCAAGCTTTAACAAACGGGCTGCAGAGAAGTCAGCCCAAGTAGGTAGAGGTCTGTAGGTTTCTTTTCTCAAGTTTGCTGCACTCCTCTCTTCACTAGAGTGAATGAATCTCAGCCCTTTTCCTTGCTGTGCCTATTGATGAGTTTGTCAGCCCAGCCAGACTCAGCCACTGCTGCTGGTCCCTTCCTCAGCTCTGAAAACAAAACATGGCCATGGGAGGAGTGTGGAATTGTGGAATGCTTTGCCTTGGAAGATACTCTTAAAGGCCACTCCAGTCCAACCCCAGGGGACCACAATGGCAGGGATGGTTTCAACTAGATCAGGTTGCTCAGTGCCCCATCCAGTTTGGCTTGGAATGCTTCATAGAATTGTAGAATGGTAAAGTTGGAAGGGACCTCAAAGCTCATCCAGTTCCAACCCCCTGCCATAGGCAGGGACACCTCCCACTAGCACAGGTCACTCAAGGTCTCATCCAACCTGGTTCTGACCACCTCCAGGGAGTTTGTGGACAACAGAAGCACAGAATGTGATCTTTGCTCACATTCTGTGTTTCTGTCCTCCACAACCTCCCTGGGCAACCTGTGACCAGTGTCTCACCACCCTCATTGCAAGGAATTTCTTCCTAACATGCAGTTTCAATCTCCCCTCTGCCAGTTCAAACCCATTCTCCNTCTAGATCCACTCCAACAGTTCAATGTCTTTCCTATGCTGGGAGCTCCAGAACTGCACACAGGACTCCAGATGGGGTCTGAGGAGAGCAGAGTAAAGGGGCAGAATCCCCTCCTTTGCCCTGCAGCCCAGCACACAGTTGCTGTCTGGGCTGCATGTGCACACTGTAGGCTCATGTTGAGCTTTTCATCAACCCAGACCTCCAGGTCTGGGTGTCCAGGGATGGGGCATCTACTACTTCTCTGGGCAACCCAGACCAGTGTCTCACTGCCTTCAAAACAGCATCCATGCTTCTGTGATGGAACTTCTGAAGACTTTATAAAGGGATTAATACAATTGTCAAAAAGACCACAGTATACATATTTAATAGTGCTACCAAGCTACAATTACATTTTTAGGACTCTATTTGCTGTTAGGTCTGTTAGGTCTGTTCCAGTTGCCTCTTGTAGTTGAAAATCATCACCACTTGTCCAGTCACAAGAGGTCCTTCCAAAGAAAAGAGCATCCTCATCTTTCTTATCAGCCCCTTGAAGTGAAAGGTTGCAACACGTTCCCCCTGGAGTCTGCTCTTCCTTTCTCTAGGCTGAACAACCCCAACACTTAGCCTTTCTTCACAGCAGAGCTGTTGTAATCCTGATACTCTTTTTTTGTGGTTACCTCTGGACCAGTTCCAACAAGTCCATGTCTTCCTTGTACTGAGCATGCCAGAGTTGGACACAGCACTCCAGGTGGGGTCCCACCAGGGCAGAGCAGAGAAGGGGGAGAAAATCACATCCATGGGTGGGAGAGACTCTCCTTCCGTCTGTGTTGCAGACCCACTTATCCAAAAGTCTTTCCCCCCTGAAGTTATCCACATAAAAATGTAGCTCTTGTAAGGATATTATGGTGTGGTTTATGCAAATAATGGCAGCAACCTGGTGAAACACTGCCCCTGGGTACCTGTATCCACATATAATGAACCAAGAAGCAAAAATAGATCCTGGACATTCAAAACTATGACTTAGGCCAGTGAGACAAAAGAGGAGAGATTTTAAAAAGGGAGGAGTATCTTATTATTTTATATGCTGCTGATAGGTATGACTGGGAAAACACAGTAGGAAGAGTAGCATTACAGCTGGGCTTCCATGGGTTGAAAGTCTGGCCTCACTGAATCTACCCAAACCCCTTGAGGCCCATATTTTAGGTGAGACTTTCAGAAGCAGATGACCTTGGGTGCTGAAATTCATTTCTTCTTCTAGGCCTTCACACTACCTCACCTCCTGAGTGCATTTCAAGGCTTCACCTGCTTCATTTTTATGAGCTCTGGTTTATTTATTGTAGGCTTGACAGGTTGTGTCCCCCTCCATTTTACATGTTCATAACTACTCAGCTTGCAGCTGGTTACAGCTGCTGGGTTTGATCTCATTCAGCATGAACCCACTGGGCTACAGGACACACAGGGGCATGCAGAAATAAATACACAGAGGGAACATGTTATTTGAATTAAAGGTTATATGAATGCTCTTGATGTGACTAAATGCAAACAGACCTCCAAGTCTCAGAAAGAGTGAGCAGTTACTCGCACACCAGGTAAGGAGAGCCCAGTAGGAGCATCAGGAGCCCCAGCAGCAGGGCAGGTTGCCCACCATGGCTGCACACAGACAGGTACCAGGCAGCACGTTGCAGTCACCATGGGCATCTCCTCTCTACACATGCTGCTGAAGCAGAGGGAAAGTAGAGGCCCTACCCACACTATGCAAAGTCCATTTCTCACTGGGTGGAACAACTTCTGATGCTAAATAAAAACCAGGGTGTCTTGAGCACAGCTGTGTCACTCTGGAGCTGGAGCTGGCATAGCAACCCTGAGTGGTAATGTGCTAAAGTTCTGAAAATGCCTTTTTTTTTCCCCCCACTCTCTGTCTCTGGGTTGTTTTTTTTTTTTACTATTTTTTTCCCCTATAATGAGTGTTTAAAAGCTTAGCAAATAGAGTCCTAAAAATGTAATTGTAGCTTGGTAGCACTATTAAATATGTATACTGTGGTCTTTTTGACAATTGTATTAATCCCTTTATAAAGTCTTCAGAAGTTCCATCACAGAAGCATGGATGCTGTTTTGATCTATTTATTACTCTTAAGTGTTCAGAGAACTGTCCCTATTTTCTAATTAACACTTTTAAAGATAAAAAGCTATGTATTAAATCAATCTGAATGATGGTTGTTTGTGAATCCCACAAGATAAGGCAATTTGCATGTTCACTTTGTACTTACAAACTAAATCTGCACATCTCCAAAGCAGCTCCTTATAATGTAAACCTTTTGTGAGTATTTGTAACTTAAAAGAAAGTTTGGCCTAGTACAGAGGCAGTGCCAATTATCTAAAGGACTTCTTTACTGAACATGATTAAGATACAGAATTATTAGGTTGTTATTTTACATTGTTTGCAGAGAAATTTGAGGAAACTACTTTAGGGACGTTAAGTGTTCTCCTGGTTTGCTTTCTTTTCTCCTTTGCTTGCTTCTTTCTTTTTTTTTTTTTTTTTTTTTTTTTTTTTTTTTTTTTGGGTGTTTTGGTTTTTTATTTTCTTTCTTTTTTTGTACATGTAGCAACATGAGTGGGGCCATGAAGCAGCAACCCAGCCCAAACAGCAGCCACAATCAGGTGCAGCTTCCTTTGGCAGCATGGCTTCACCAAGGGCAAATCCTGCCTGACAAACCTGGTGGCCTATGAACAGGTCACAACATTAATAGATGAGGAGAAATCAACTGATGGCATTTACCTGGACCTGAGCAAAGACTTCAACACTGTCCTGCACCACATCCTGGTGAGACATGGATTTGATAGGTGGACCATGAGATGGATAAAGAACTGGTTTGATGGCTGCACCCAAAGAGTGGTTGTCAATGGGTCCATGTCCAAGTGGAGGCAGTGACAAGCAGAGTCCCTCAGGGAGCAGTCCTGGGACCACTCTTGTTCAACATCTTTCTTGGTGCCATGGAGAGTGGCATTGAGTGCAGCCTCAGCAATGCACATGTAGCAACATGAGTGTGGTCATGAAGCAGCAACTCAGCCCAAACAGCAGCCACAATCAGGTGCAGCTTCCTTTGGCAGCATGGCTTCACCAAGGGCAAATCCTGCCTGACAAACCTGGTGGCTTTCTATGAACAGGTGACAACATTAGTAGATGAGGAATGAGCAACTGATGGCATTGACCTGGCCCTGAGGAAAGCCTTTGTTGCTGTCCTGTACCACATCCTGGTCTCCAAGCTGGTGAGACATGGGTTTAATGGATGGATCATGAGATGGATAAAGAATTGGCTTGATGGTCTCACCCCAAGAGTGGTTGTCAAGGAGTCCAAGTCCAAGTGGAGGCAGTGACAAGTGGAGTCCCTCAGGGATCAGTCCTGGGACCAGTCTTGTTCAATGTCTTTGTGGGTGCCATGGGCAGAGGCACTGAGTGCAGCTTCAGCAAGTTTGCTGACCACACCAAGCTGTGTGGTGCAGTAAACAGGTTGGAGGGCAGGGATGGCATCCAGAGGGACCTGGACAGGCTGCAGAGCTGGGCACAAGAAAACCTTATGAAGTTATACAAGAAGTGCAAGGTCTTGCAGCTGGGTCGAGACAATCCAAAGCACCAATACAGGCTGGGAAGTGCCTAACTGGAGAGCAGCCCTGAGGAGAGGGACTTGGGGGTCCTGGTGGATGAAGCCCAATGTGAGCCAACAGTGTGCTCTGGCAGCCCAGAGAGCAGCCAGAGCCTGGGCTGCAGCAAGAGCAGTGTGGGCAGCAGTGCCAGGGAGTGGATTCTCTCCCTCTGTTCTGCTCTGGTGAGACCCCAGCTGGAGTTCTGCATCCAGTGCTGGAGCCTCTGGGACAAGAGGGGTGTGGAGGGGTTGGAAGGTGTTCAGAGAAGGGTCACAAAGATGGGCAAAGGGTTGGAGCTGCTCTGCTGTGAGGAGAGACTGAGAGAGTTGGGGCTCTGCAGCCTGGAGAAGAGAAGGCTCCCAGGTGACCTTCTTGTGACTTTTCAATATCTTAATGGGACCTACAAGAAAGCTGTGGAGGGACTTTTTAGGCTGTCAGGTAGTCATAGGAGTGGGAGGAACAAAGCTGGAGATGGGTAGAGTCAGCCTGGATGTTAGGAAGAAGTTTGTCATCATGAGGGTGGTGAGAGCCTGGCAGGGGTTGCCCATGAAGGTGGTGGAAGCCTCATCCCTGGAGGTGTTTAAGGCCAGGCTGGACGAGGTTGTGGACAACCTGATCTAGTGTGAGGTGTCCCTGCCCATCTCATCTGGAAATGGCTGATCCTTGTGGTTCCTTCCAACCCTGACTGATTCTATGATTCTATGACATGAATTAAAGCAGTTCTGAAGTCAGCTGCTCACCATCCCGAGCGAGTGCCGAGCTGCAGCTTCGACTACAAGACTTCAGCCGCTGGAATCTAATGCAAATATCAAATTAGAAGAGTGATTAATTACTAGAAATCCAGCCCTGATTGTTTAGCAGTGCAAACGTCCACAGAAGAAGGTATTTCACAGCACTGGAAGAGTCACCAAGCTCAGAAATTAACCCACCCTTGCTAAGAGAGAAACCAACAAAAGCTACATCTCCACATCTCTCCTGTGAAGATGCGTATTATTATTTCCAGATGGTGAGAACATATCAAGTACACCTATGAGACACTTTTTAAAATTTTACTCTACTTGCTCTTCAGCATCTCCTCAGAAAGTGTTTCTTTCAGGTTTTGCAATCTGCCTTCGACCACTGCCTTGGCTTCTCTGTGGTCCAAGCAGAGACAAGAAGTAGGACAAAGATTTCTTCACAGCTTTCAGCCCCAGCAGACCTTAACCTGCCTCAAACACAAGACACCTCATCCTCAGTTTTAGACTTCCACACCTTCTCCCACCAGCAATTTAGTGAAGAGTCATGCCAGAAGATAGCTTTTATACATTTGGCAGCTCTGCTTCTTAGTAGGATTTCCTACTGTTGTCTCTACAACTGTAACCAGAAAGGTCCTGGTTTGTTTTTTTGCTAACACATTAATTTTTTCCCCACAGATCTTCTTGATCTTCAGATCAGTGAACTTTCCCTGAATTTTAGTTCTTTTCTTTCTTTGATCACAACATCTGCCTTTGTTGCAGACTTTTTCTCTCTCTTACAGACACATTCAACACACCTCCTTCCCTACACCACGTGAGTGCCTCCTATAATTCCATGGTAGACCACAGTGAGGATATTTTCCTTATGGTACTGCAAATACATGATCAAATTTTTGTACTCCAGGGTTAATCTGGGTCAGAAGGCCCCAAGAATGCACATCTGACACTCCTAATCTAATTCTGGAAACATGAGATTTGCAGACAGCAAATCTCTTTCTGGGAGCAGAAAAGAATGTCAGACCCACTGGGACACTAAAATGACTTTCAACTATTTTTCATTTTACAAAGCATTTAATCCAAGCACCTCAAAGCATATTCATTTGCAGACCTCTTTTACATACCTGTGGCACAGCACACGGATTATTGTGCCTTACAGAGAAGGGACAACAGGGATGCCTACCTCCCCAAGTGCATTCAAGAACAGAACTCTTCTGTGTCCAGTTCTGGGTCCCTCATTTAAGAAAGATGTTGAGGTGCTGGAAGGTGTCCAGAGAAGGGCAGCAAGGCTGGGGAGGGGCCTGGAGCACAGCCCTGGGAGGAGAGGCTGAGGGAGCTGGGGGTGTGTAGCCTGCAGAAGAGGAGGCTCAGGGCAGAGCTCATTGCTCTCTGCAGCTACCTGAAGGGAGGTTGTAGCCAGGTGGGGTTGGGCTCTGCTGCCAGGCACCCAGCAACAGAACAAGGGGACACAGCCTCAAACTGTGCCAGGGCAGGTTCAGGTTGGATGTTAGGAAGTTCTTCCTAGCAAGAGTGATTGGCATTGGAATGGGCTGCCCAGGGAGGTGATGGAGTCCCCATCCCTGGAGGTGTCTAAGAGGAGGCTGCATGAGGCACTTAGTGCCATGGGTTATTTAATTAGAAGGGTTAGGTGATAGGTTGGACTTGATGATCCTGGAGGTCTTTTCCAACTTGGTTCATTCTGTGACTCTGTGTTTCTGTGAATTTGTGATTCTGTTTTTCTGTGTTTCTGTGATTCTATGATTCTGTGATTCTTTGTACTATTTAATAAGGATAGAAGGAAATAACTCAGGAGTCCTAATGATGGTAGCAACCTGACTGAGGCTATGTTAGGAAAGGCAGAGTTCTTTTGCTCATTGGAGTGCAGGAATGTGCCAACTGGTTTCTATCTAGAACAGGAAGAAGATGTGAGGTTAGTAACAATTCACAAAAAGCATGGGAATATAAATGTGATAACTCTAAACCATATTTTTTTCCACTTAACTTCACAAACTTACAAGTGCAAGGAAGCTGCCTATGGCAGGGGGTTCGAACTGGATGGTCTTTGAGACCCCTTCCATAGAATCATAGAATCATAGAATCATAGAATGGTAAGGTTGGAAGGGACCTCAAGGATCATCTAGTTCCAAC
>VWZE01011533.1:88247-99361 GCA_013396675.1 Eubucco bourcierii
CTCTCCAGCCTGTCCAGGTCCCTCTGGATGGCATCCCTGCCCTCTAGCAAGTCGACTGTGCCACACAGCTTGGTGTCATCTGCAAACTTGCTGAGGGTGCACTCCATTCCTCTGTCCATGTCACTGACAAAGATGTTAAACAGCACTGGTCCCAGCACTGACCCCTGAGGGACACCACTTGTCACTGGTCTCCAGGTGGACATTGTGCCGTTGATCGCCACTCTCTGGGTTCGACCATCCAGCCAATTCCTTATCCAGCAGTGGTCCATCCATCAAGTCCATGCTTTTCCAGTTTGGTGACCAGGATGTCATGTGGGACAGAGTCAAATGCTTTACTCAGGTCCAGGTAGATGACATCAGCTGCCTTTCCCTTGTCCACTGTCGCTGTGACTTCATCATAGAAAGCCACTTCCAACCTAAACTATTCTATGATTCTATGTGGGAGGTGTCCCTGCCTATGGCAGAGGGTTGGAACTGGATGATATTTGAGGTCCCTTCCAACCTAAACCGCTCTATGATTCTGTGAAACCTAAGTCTTGTTTTCAAGAGAAAAGACACAAAAGCCCAATTCTCCCTGAAGGCTTAATGAAACTAATCAAGGTAACCTTCAAACTGTCTGTTCTGAGAGCATGCTTGAGACTTTAGTGCCCCAGACACATTCCAAGTCCATCAGAGGAGCAGAACCAGGAATGAACTTTTCTTCTTCCCCACAGAGCCTTTCTTTTTCTGGATGGGAAACTTGGCTCCATGGGTGAGCCAGGAGATGCACATCTTTAGCTAACCTCTTGGTGCACCTGGAAGGAGGAAGCATTTTGGGACACACTGCTAAGATGCTTACTTAAATGAAACGATAAAGTCCATTCTTCTCCTAAACTCAAAGCAGTGAGTAGAGTTTTCTCATCTCCACCTCCTCAATTTTAACTTCCACCAGTTTCCACCCTCCTTATAGTTGCCATTGCCTGCATGGCATCTCAACACTCTATTCAGTAACACCTCTGTATCACCAAAGCCATACTCCTCCAGTGCCAAGGCATGGTAGAAATCTACCTTCCAAGCCTCAGGTTCTCTTCTGGGCAACAGTGCAACTAACAGAGCAAGTCACAACCTTCTCTAATTCACTCTTTCCTAAATGTGGACAATAGCTGGGCTTGTAGAGATCTTTGCCAAACCTTTCAGCAAGACACTTCCTGCTCAAGCAATGCCTCGAGTCCGTGATATGTGGCCTGGCATCAGGCATCACCCAGCAGAGCCTGGCTCCAGTCTCCTGGCACTCACCCTTTGCATATTTATAACCTTTGCTGAGGTCACCTCTCAGTCTCCTCCTCTCCCAGCAGCACAGCCCCTCGAAGTCACAAACAAGATTGGATTAATTTGTCTCATGTTATCACTTGTTCATTTTTCCCATCAACCAAGGAAGTTCAGCTGGGCTGTGAGGAATTGGCCAAGCCAAGCTAGGCAGACTGAGTGGACACAAGTTCTGCCAAGAGTGGGCCAAGAGGATCCCTTGGCACAGGGCTGGGGCAGCTCTGCAGGACAGTCTAGCAGAGCCAGGTGTGGTGTCTGTTAAAGGTGCCCAACTTAGATGATGTGAGCTTGACACAGGTTCAAGAAAGCAATGAGTCATAAGCACAAACTGCTCTCAGTGTTGTGCTCAGGCAGTGAAAGGAAATCAAAAAAGAAAGGGATTGCTCTTCCCAGACTGAAGTCAGGGCCTGGAGAATAAATCTGATATGGAGCAACTGAGGGAGCTGGGGATGGGTAGTGTGAGGAAGAGGAGGCTGAGGGCAAACCTCATTGCTGTCTGCAGCTATCTGGAGGGACATTGTGGAGAAGTTGGTGCTGAGCTCTGCTCACAGGGAATTAGAACAAGGGGGAATGGCCTCAAGCTGAGGCTGGGGAGGTTTAGACTGGACATTAGGGAAAAGCTTTTCCTGGAGAGAGCGGTCAGGGACTGGAATGAGCTGCCCAGGGAGGTGATGGAGTCACCCAGCCTGGCTGTGGTGCTTAGGGCTATGGTTTAAGGTGAATCTTGTAGAGTAGGGTTCTAAGTTGGGCTTGGTGATTCTGAGGGGCTTTGTCAACCTGCACATTGCTGTGATTCTGTGACTCAGAGGAGAAGCTCCCCAGCCTCCCTGGGCAGCCTGCTCCAGTGCTCCATCACCCTCAAAGTGAAGAAGCTTTTTCCTTCTGTAGACTTCCACACTGAATATCTGTCATGGTGGGAGGGAGTGAGCAGAGCCCACAGCACAGGCAGCAGCCAAAGGTTTTGTCAGATTTTGGTGTGGTTTATTGCTTGTCTTTATTTCTTTTTTTTTTTTTTTTTTTTTTTTTTTTTTTTTTGTGCCGCCCCTCTGGGTCTGGGGAAACCCAAAAAAAAAAAAANGGAGGAACTGAAACTGCTGTCCCAATCCAGACGCTGCAGGAGACAAAGCATATTGATGGCTTGGTTACTGAACACACTGTGAATTTTCACAGTGGATCAGCAGAAAGTTATGAAGCACAGGTGTTCCTGTAATTGTGATACATTGGGAAAATTCATACTGCTAAATGAGCTTCAGCTTCACACTTCCACCTGTGTGATGTGGAAATGTACTGTGGGTACCCAGGGCTATAATAGACGATATGTGGGAATGATTGCTGGCTGGTTCAGGGCCTGTTAGGGTTTATTTCTCTTAATTTGTCTGAGTGGATCATTCCTGCATTTCTATTTACTGCCATCATAAAGCAGGAAATGTGTGTTATGCATGCTGGTAAAAATAATGATAGAGTCAAAAAAAAAAACCAAAAATAAAAGGAGAAAACCAAACAACTCAAACCCCAAAGTTAATACACTGAATGGGAACGAGAGCCTGAAAGCCTGCAAGCCAAAGGACATCTAGAAAGTGATGAACCAACAGAATGAAGGCAGTTTGATGATTTTTTTTTTTCCCTTTCACATTTCGTAGAATCATAGAATGGTAAGGTTGGAAGGGACCTCAAGGATCAGCTAGTTCTAACCCCCTGCCATAGGCAGGGACACCTCCCACTAGTACAGGTCACTCAATGCTTCATCCAATCTGGCCTTGAACATCTCCAGGGAGGTTGTGGAGCACAGAAGCACCAAATGTGATCTTTGATCACATTTGGTGCTTCTGTGCTCCACAACCTCCCTGGGCAACCTGTGCCAGTGTCTCACCACCCTCACTGCAAACAACTTCTTCCCAACATTCAGTTTCAGTCTCCCCTCTGTCAGTTCAAACCCATTGCCCCTTGTCCTGGCATTCCCAGACCTTGTCAATAGTCCCTCCCCAGCCTTCCTATAGTCCCCTTCAGATCCTGGAAGGCCACTCCAAGGTCTCCTGGAAGCCTTCTCTTCTCCAGTCTCCAGTGCCCCAACTCTCTCATCCTGTCCTCATAGCAGAGCTGCTGCAGCCCTCTGAGCATCTTGGTGGCCTCCTCAGGACCTGCTCCAACAGTTCTATGTCCTTCCTATGCTGGGGCCTCCAGAACTGCACACAGGACTCCAGATGGATTTCAATTCTATTTGACAGTTTCTTGCTTTGTTTTGGGGCTCTGTTTTGTTTTGTTTTGTGGGTTTTTTTTGTTGTTGTTTTGTTGTTGTTGTTGCTTTTGTTTTGTTTTGTTTTATTTTTTATGGAGGGGGAGGGAGATGATGATTCTAGAATGGGATATCTGGGCAATATTAAAATGCAGAAAGATGAGGTCTGCAAGCAGGTGGAAGCAAAGATCTACTTGGATCACCTGAAATTGAATGTGAGGAACAATTGGAGAACACAGGCACACAGCTAGATTTATTTTCCTGTAACAGGTGTTTGTTAGAATGAGAATTGGAGAGGCAGAATTTCTTCATTTTGTTCCAGACCTGTCAGAGCTTCTCAAGAGGGTGTTTCAGGATTATAAATACCAAAAAAAAAAAAGAACTAAAGATCAAATGAAAAGGAAGATGATTAAATATCTCTTCCTGCATGCCTTGGAGGTGTCAGCTCTGGTGTTTGACAAGGAATACAAATTCTGACTACTCATGAGAGAGCCTTTCAAGCTGTCCTGGAGACAGCAGGCTGCTCTTTGCTGAGGTTAGCTGACGTGACAGGACATCTCTAACATAACCAGTACTCAGAAATATTCCCCTTTTAAAACCCATAATCATCACCTTGAATTGACACCTATAAGAAAGCCAAGACTTGGATGCAGCAGCTCAGATTTTACATACTCACAGCACCTTGCCTTGGGCAACAGCTTGGTGCTCCCTAGCTGGAGTTTCCAAGTGGCCATCAAAAGTAGCCCCAGTTGATAAGGACTGTCAAAGGGACAACTTCCTCATCATGAGGATGTCAGAGCAGATAAGTGTTGCAAGGACTACAGGCATAGCCCCTTCCCTAACCACAGATAACAACATCTCTTTTCCAGGGAATTTGGCAGCACTGGGAAAAGAAAGGGGAAAAAAGGCTGGAATCTGATGTGCTGAGAGATTTTGCTGAGCAGAGAGGACAAATGAAAATATTTCTGAGTATGCTACCTGACAACCATTTAATAGATCTCATTTAAGGGAATTAAATGCATCTAAGTCCAATCTTTTAGTAACAAGCTCTTTTTCCATCACCTATGGGCATTTTCCTACAGCTCTGTCACTGTTTTTCAGGACACTCCTCTCAGATCATTCACCACACCAAACCCCTTTGCTCTTTCTTCTCTCTGGTTTGTGTTGTGTTCCTTCCACCCTCTGTCTCATCCAAGTTCTTCCTAACTCCTCCTCTCCCCCTGTCTCATCTGAACTTTGTAAGCTTTGTCTTTCTGATAGTTTCTGGAAATGTTAACTTTATTTCAATTTTAATCTTATCACCTTCTGCAATTACCTGAAAGGACAATAGAGAGAGGTAGGTCCCAGTTTCACAGGTGACAAAACAAGAGGGAATGGCCTCAAGCTGCACCAGGAGAGGCTTAAGCACATTTTTTTTTCCCAGCAAGGATGGTGAGGCATTGAAATGGGCTGCCCAGGGAGGTGGTGGAGTCACCATCCCTGGATGTGTTTGAAAGTCACAGAATCACAGAGTGTCAGGGGCTGGAAGAGACCCCCAAAGCTCAGATAGTCCAACCCCCCTGCCAGAGCAGGATCACCCAGAGCAGGTCACACATGAACACATCCAGGCAGGTTTTGAACATCTCCAGAGAGGGAGACTCCACAACCACTCTGAGCAGCCTGTTCCAGGGTTCTGTCACTCTCACAGGGAAAAAAAATTCTCTTCATGTCTAAATGAAACTTCCTATGCCTCGGCTTCCACCCAGTGCCCCTTGTCCTGGCACTGGGCATCACCCAGCAGAGCCTGGCTCCAGCCTCCTGGCACTCACCCTGCACACATTGATACCCATTGCTGAGGTCACCTTTCAGTCTCCTCCTCTCCCAGCAGCACAGCCCCAGCTCTCTCAGGCTTTTCTCATAACAGAGCTATTCCGTTCCCTTCAGAATCTTTGCGGCTTGCACTGGACTGTCTCAAGCAGCTCTGCGTCCCTCAAGCCATTCATATGTGCTGCTTAGAGATATGGTTTGGTGGTGAACTTTGTAGAGCAGGGTTAATGGTTGGACCTGATGATCTCAAGAGTCTTTTCCAACCTGAATGATTCTGATTCTAACTTCTTCAGCTCAATTGCCTTTGGATCACTCAATATATCTTCTATCTTCAGAGAATCAGGGAAACAGAGAAACATTCCGGTTGGAAGAGAGCTCCAAGCTCACCCAGCCCAACCTATCCCCCAGCCCTAACCAATCCACCAGACCATGGCACTAAGTGCCCCATCCAGGCTTTGCTTCAACACCTCCAGGGACAGCAACTCCACCACCTCCCTGGGCAGCCCATTCCAATGCCAGTCACTCTCTCTGGCAAGAACTTCGTCCCAACATCCAGCCTAGACCTGCCCTGGCACAGCTTGAGGCTGTGTCCCCTTGTTCTGTTGCTGAGTGCCTGGCAGCAGAGCCCAACCCCAGCTGGCTTCAGCCTCTTTTCAGGCAGTTATAGAGAGCAATGAGCTCTGCCCTGAGCCTCCTCTTCTGCAGGCTGCACACCCCCAGCTCCCTCAGCCTCTCCTCACAGAGCTGTTCTCCAGGCCCTTCCCCAGCCTTGCTGCCCTTCTCTGGACACCTTCCAGCACCTCAACATCTCTCTTGAATTGAGGGACCCAGAACTGGACACAGGACTGGTTTCCTCTACTTCTCCAAGTCGAATGGGCTACTCAACAACATTTCCCTTCCCAAATGCTCTTCTTGTCTCATCTTGAAAGGTAATTCTCCTCTGGATGGGTTTGATGTACCCAAGGTCTTTGGCCTCATTAGTC
Organism: Eubucco bourcierii; assembly: GCA_013396675.1. NCBI lineage: Eukaryota > Metazoa > Chordata > Aves > Piciformes > Ramphastidae > Eubucco > Eubucco bourcierii. Next base: position 94,575 of record VWZE01011533.1, read on the forward strand.
TCTCCTAACCCTGCATACATTCATAGCTTGCTGTGACTTATTCAAGCATCCAGGCTGTTCCATTCCCACCACTATTGCTCCATTGGTCATCTTGCTTCTGAATGGAACCAGCCACCACAGCTCTTCTTCCTGGTTGGTGCCAACCACAGTAAATTGTTAGTTTTGTTGGTGTTAGTTTTGCTGGTGTTTGCTTTTTTTTTTTTTTCAGTGTGAAGATTTAAAACTAACTAATTTACTCCTTTAGTACCAGAGTGACATTGCTTGTTTGTGCTCTTGCTTACTCCTGACCTCATCAAATGTTGAGTCAAACTTAATCTTTAATTCTGCATAATAAGGAACCAAAAGGACCTTAATTTTATCTCTTTATTGACCTGCAGATTATCCCCACAGGAAGTGGTCAGAGTGCCTGGGATCTGTATTATTTACCAGCTTCAAGTCAAAAGCTCCTGAGATGGAGAAACACTCAGCTGTTAAGACATTACCAGCATTTGAAGTATCCATGTTTATTGATCTAGTCCACATTTGAAACCATTTCACTCTTTAAACCTCTCCCCTCCTCCAGAAAATGAAAAAAATATGACTTGAAAAACCATCAGTTGCTAGCTTTTAATAAATTTGATTTGTGCATTTTCATTCCAAGCCTAAAATTAATCCCTGTTGCCCAGCGTTTGCTTTCTACCGTCCCTCAGGATGCTGCCAGCTGCCATCTCCTCTGACCTCCTATTGCAGACCCCCTCTGCATCCCACAGCCACAGCTCCACCTTGTCACCACAGTTTCCTATCACTCCTGTTCAATTCCTCTCTTCCCACTCTGGGCCAGTGTCTTGGGTCACCTTCTCCAATAGCATAGGATATAGTTTGTTCCCACTTCCACCACATTTCTATCTGCAGATGTCCCTTGTCAAACTGGATTGCACTCTCACATCCCACAGATTCACAGACTGCATCAGGTTGGAAGGGACCCTCAAAGGTCATCCCCCTCCTGCAGTTAGTGGGGACACCTCCAACTAGATCGAGCTGCCCAGGGCCATATCAAATCTTCCTCTATGTGCCTTTTTGCCCTATTCCTGAGCAAGTGGAGTAGCCTTTTTTCCTCAAATTACTGTCACTTCCAGCACACTGCTAATAAGGAAAAAGGGCAGATGGAGGACACCACCACAAGGGTCAGTCTCATAGAATCATAGAATAGTAAGGTTGGAAGGGACCTCAAAGATCTTCTAGTTCCAACCCTTTGCCATAGGCAGGGACACCTCCCACTAGTACAGCTCACTCAAGGCTGTATCCAACCTGATGCTGAACACTTCCAGGGAGGTTTTGGATGACAGAAGCATAGAATGTGATCAAAGATTCATTCACAACCTCCCTGGGCAACCTGTGCCAGTGTCTCACCACCCTCACTGCAAGCAACTTCTTCCTAACATCCAGTTTCAATCTCCCCTCTGCCAGTCCAAAACCATTCCTCTTCCTCCTGTCTTTCCAAGCTCTTGTCAACAATCCCTCCCCAGCCCTCCTGTAGCCCCTTTCAGATCCTGGAAGGGCACTCTAAGGTCTCCTGGAAACCTTCTCTTCTGCAGGCTGCAGAGCCCCAACTCTCTCAGTCTGTCCTCACAGCAGAGCTGCTGCAGCCCTCTGAGCATCTTCGTGGCCTCCTCTGGACTGGCTCCAACACTTCCATGTCCTTCCTGTGCTGGGGGCTCCAGACCTGCACACAGGACTGCAGGTGGGGTCTGAGGAGAGCAGAGCCAAGGGGCACAATCCCCTCCCTTGCCCTGCTGCCCACACTGCTCTTGCTGCAGCCCAGCACACAGTTGCTGTCTGGGCTGCACTCACACTGCAGCCTCAGGTTGAGCTTTTCATCACCCCAGACCCCCAGGGCCTGTTCCTCAGGGCTGCTCTCAGCCATTCCCCACCCAGCCTGGAGTTGTGCTTGGGATTGTGCTCATCCAGGTGCAGGACCTTACACTTGGTCTTCTTGGTCTGGCTCATTTTTTTGTTCCATTTTTGTGTTATTTGCTCTTATGCCACCTCCCCCTTGTGCCCTGTTCAGATCTCATTGTGACATGCTGCTGTCATGACAAGGAGGGTATGTGGTGTCCAGGTGCCATATGGCATTTCATGCCAGATGCTTACACCATCACATTACACCCTTGGCACCATGGCTTCCTTACTAGCCTGGTAAAAGCCCACATAGTGTTTTGGAGCTTTCTTGGGTCTCACATTCTTTAGTGGTGGTCAGCAGAAGAAAGGCACTGGTCCCATGGTGGTTAGGGAATGGCCTGGTGGTGGGTTTAGCTCAAAGGTGGAACACCTCTCCTCCCTCAAAGCCACCCTGGTTTGGGCTTATCCAGAGGAACAGTAAATCTTTGCAGAGTATCTAGAATCACATCGGAGAAGGTATGGAAAACCAAAGGAAAGCTACAACGAAATCTTTATGATCTCTCTACCTCTTTTCTTACTTTTTTTTCCAAAGCATAACCTGTTGTAAAAATATTTTAGGTCCAGAAAGACCTTTAAGGAGTTGTAATAACACCAGGTAGAATGGTGCATAGCAAATCACTGTTGAGCCTCGGTGTTCCCCACATTATCCTGCTGTTTCAGAGGCATTTATGCATCTCTTGTACATTTTACAGGTCTTCAGCAGCTGACACTCTTCTTGGAAAAATAAATGAGGTGGGAAATAAACATTTTAATTGCAATGTATACATTTGCCATTGCCTAAAAATAAAGAAAACCAGGGGAAAGACTGAAGCTGATAACGTCCAGACACTCCAATGCAGGGTATCGTCAAAAGGAGCTAATTCCAGTGATGTTGCTGGAGCTAAGATTCTATGGCAGGTTCAGAAAAAAATGGAATGAAGGGATAAAATGAATGCATTTCTGCAAGGGGTTTGGGAACAACACAGCCACATTTTCCTCCTTTCAGTTGCTATTCAAGAATCTTAGCAGAGTTCTTAATTGTAGCGTTTAAGAGCCTTTGTTAGCCCATTGTGTGTTAAATAATGTCATTACAATTGTTATGCTTACACACCAAGTTTTGCCAAAAATCCCCCACTCACTGCTTCTTCATTAAATAACAACAAACCGTGAGGGTTAGTTCTGCATCAGCACTTCAATTTCCTCATGAAAAATTGGTCTCCTTTTCTCTTGGCTTGTGAGCACCCCAACTAATATCACTCATGCCTTGTTATACGACAAAAGGCAATAGCGGCGCCTGCAACAGCAAGCTGGCTTCTGCCTGCCTGTGCTGGATGCCATCTTGACTTGTGCAGCCCAGGCAGTGCCTTTCAGCAGACAGGGCGAAGTCTCCATCTCCCAAATCGATTGGCAAGGGGACATTATCCAAAGACCCTGGCTTAGGAGGGTGCAGAGAAGTCTACGTGCTACAAAGAGGCGTGGAAGCGATCGTTGCATCCCTTCTGCACCTGCTTTTTCTTGTGAAGATGATGACCACAGAGAGGGATGAAGGATGAGCACTGGATGTGAGCACCCCAACTAATATCACTCATGCCTTGCTATACAACACAAGGTGATAATGGCTCCTGCAACAGCAAGCTGGCTTCTGCCTGCCTGTGCTGGATGCCATCTTGACTTGTGCAGCCCAGGCAGTGCCTTTCAGCAGACAGAACAAGGTCTCAATCTCCCAAATCGATTGACAAGTGGTTGTTATCAAAACACCCTGGCTTAGGAGGGTGCAGAGAAGTCTATGTGCTAAGGAGAGGTGTGGAGGTGATTGCTGCATCCCTTCTGCACCTCCTTTTTCTTGTGAAGATGATGACCACAGAGAGGGATGAAGGACAAGCACTGGGTGTGCATTATATGTATCCTGCTGCTCCCCAAAGCGAAGCTGTGGTGGTGCAATGAGGTTGGCATTTGGACCTCACGAGTAGGTGTCTTGGGAGCTTTGGTGGGACCCCACACATGCATGCATGCAGCTCCACATCTCACTAGCAGCTCTGGGGTACAGATTTGCTGGCATGCTAGTAAGGAGAGGTCACTGATATCAGGTCTGCAAGAGCTAAACGTGTTCGCAGTTCAGCAGCTAAAGATGTGTTTTATTTAAAGCACGGAGCCACTTGACTATACTGCCCATCGAAAGGTCCTAGTCTTATGTGAGAGCAATTTCTTTTAGTTAAAGATGTCCCTGCCCACTGCAGTGGGGTTGGATTAGATGGTTTCTAAAGGTACCCTGCAACCCAAAGCACTCTTTGATTCTGTGATCTCTTCTCACCAGACAAGCACTAACTGGTCCATTGTCTTCAGTACCTCCATTCCCATAAGACTAAACCCCATATTGCCTATATTGCAGCTTTAACGTGAGACGCCATCCTGATCCCAGGAGGTGCCAATGCCATGTACACCTTTAAAACTGGAACTCACACGACCCAGAGTGACACCTGAGAAGTGCCAGAAGCCCTCAACCACTTGCTGAGCAAATCATTTCACCAGATCACGACCAACATGGATCTACACCAAAGATGTCACCAGCTTCAGAGCTGGCAGGAGTGGACCAAAAGTCAATGACCTTTTTTATTTATTCTTATTCAATAAAAAGTAGAGGGAGGTGATAGAATGAGAAGGTTGGAAGGGACTTCAAAGATCATCTAGCTCCAACCTCCTGCCATAAGGTCTTTGACTTAATAGAGTCTTTAAATCTTTGACTTTGGTGAATGGCTGGAGATCAGCCCTGAGGAAAAGGACCTTGGGGTCTGGGTTGATGAAAAGCTCAACATAAGCCTGCAGTGTGAGTGCAGTCCAGACAGCCAACCAAGTCCTAGGCTGCATCAAGA
>VWZE01011533.1:103857-115981 GCA_013396675.1 Eubucco bourcierii
TTTTTACTATTTTGAATTGTGGGGGTTTGGGGGGGGTTGGGGGTTTTGGGGGGTTTTTTGGGTTTTTTTTTCCCCATTCAGTTTGTTTTGGGGTATTTTTGTGGGGAGTTTTTTGGGTGGGGTTTTTGGGGGTTTTGTTTGTTTTGGTTTGGGATTTTTTATCTTTCTTTCTTAACTATTTTTACTATTTTGTATTATGGGGTTTGGGGTTTTTTGGTATTTTGTTTATTTGGGGTATTTGTGTGGGGTTTTTTTTTGGTTTGGGATTTTGGAACTCTTTTTGTGGGGTTTTTGGTGGTTTTTTGTTTGGTTTTTTGTGTGTGTTTTTTTGTTTTGATGTGTTTTTTTTTTCTTTATTTCTTTCTTAATTATTTTTACTATATTGTGTTGTGGGGTTCTGAGGGAGTTTTGGCATTTTGGTTTTTTGTGTGGTTCTATTTTTTGTTTGGTTTGATTTGGGCTTCTTTGGTTGTTTTTTTTTTCTGTTTTGTTTTTCTTTGGTGTTTTTTCTGTTTGGGTTTTTTGTGTTTTATTTTTTGAATGGTTTTTGTGTTTGGGTTTTTTTTTTTTTGTTAGTTATGAGGTTTTTTGGTTGTTTCTTTTTGGGGGTTTTTTGGGGTTTTTTTAAATTGAGTTTGGGGTTTTTTTGTTTGGTTTGGGTTGGGTTTTTTGGTTGTTTCTTTTTGTGAGGTTTTTCTGTGGGTTTTTTTGTTTGAATTTCGTTTGGTTTGGTTTGGTTTGTGGGTTTTTTGTTGGGTTTTTGTAGGATTTTTGGTGCTTTGGTTTTTGTGTGTGTTTGGGGTTTTTTGTTTGGTTTTGTTTGGGGTTTTCTTGGTGAGTTTTTTGGTTGGTTGGTTGATTTTTGAGGGTTTCTTGTTTGGTTTTATTTGGTTGGGATTTTTTTTGTGGTTTGTTTTGGAGTTTTTTTGTTTGGTTTTATTTGGTTGGGATTTTCCTTGTGGTTCATTTGTCTTTGGTTTTTGGTTGGTTTTATTTGGTTGGGATTTTTTGGTGGTTTGTTTTGGGGTTTTTTTGTTTGGTTTTATTTGGTTGGGATTTTCCTTGTGGTTCATTTGTCTTTGGTTTTTGGTTGGTTTTATTTGGTTGGGATTTTTTGGTGGTTTGTTTTGGGAGGGTTTTGTTTGCTTTTATTTGATTGGGATTTTCTTTGTGGTTCATTTGTCTTGGTTTTGGTTTTTTTTTGTTGGTTTTATTTGGTTGGGATTTTTTGGTGGTTTGTTTTGGGGTTTTTTTGTTTGGTTTTATTTGGTTGGGATTTTCTTCATAGTTCATTTGTCTTTGGTTTTTTTGTTTGGTTTTATTTGGTTGGGGTTTTTTTGTTTGGTTTTATTTGGTTGAGATTTTATTTGTGGTTCATGTGTCTTGGTTTTTTTTTATTTGGTTTTATTTGGTTGGGGGTTTTTTGTTTGGTTTTCTTTGGTTGGGGTTTTTGTGGTTTGGTTGGGGAATTTTTTGTGGTTTGGGGTTGGTTTTATTTGGTTGGGATTTTCTTTGTGGTTCGTTTGTCTTTGGTTTTGGTTTTTTTTTTTGTTTGTTTGTTTTATTTGGTTGGGATTTTTTGATGGTTTGTTTTGGGGTTTTTTTGTTTGGTTTTATTTGGTTGGGATTTTCTTCATAGTTCATTTGTCTTTGGTTTTTTTGTTTGGTTTTATTTGGTTGGGATTTTATTTGTGGTTCATGTGTCTTGGGTTTTTTTATTTGGTTTTATTTGGTTGGGGTATTTTTGTTTGGTTTTGTTTGGTTGGGGTTTTTGTGGTTTGGGGTTGGTTTTTTTGGGTTGGTTTTACCTGGTTGGGATTTTCTTTGTGGTTCATTTGTCTTTGGTTTTTTTGTTTGGTTTTATTCGGTTGGGATTTTTTGGTGGTTTGTTTTAGGGGGTTTTTGTTTGCTTTTATTTGGTTGGGATTTTCTTTGTGGTTCATTTATCTTTGGGTTTTTTGTTTGGTTTTATTTGGTTGGGGGGTTTTTGTGGTTTGTTTTGGGGGTCTTTGGTTTTGTTTGGTTGGGGGTTTTTTGTGGTTTGGTTGGGGTTTGTTTTTTTTTTTTAGTTGGTTTTATTTGGTTGGGATTTTTTGTGTGGTTTGTTTTGGGGTTGGTTTTTTTTTGTTTGGTTTTATTTGGTTGAGGGTTTCAGTTTGGTTTGGGTTTGGGTGGTGCTTTTTTGGTTTGGTTGGTTGGGTTTTTTGGGTTTGTTTTTGGTTTTCCCTGCAGAGATTTTTCAACAGTTTTGAAAGTATCACAGGCACCACACAAAGGAAAGCTGCACACTACACAGGAGAGAGTCATCAGCAGATGAGCAGGCTGTTATGTGACAACAAATCTTCTGCAAGTAATACCCTTTTCCACACAGCTCTATGGTCACATTCCCAGAACATGTTTCTGTAGTTAGTGTGAAGGGAATCTGGGGGTTGGGGTTTTATTTTTTTTGCCTTTTTGGGGGTTTTTTTTGCATGAGTTCTTTATTAAGAACTAATGTAGTAATAGTGGATGTATGGCTATGAATTGAGATGCTTTGGATACTGTCTTGAAGTGGAGCAACTTTATGAAAACAAACTCCAAATGTTTGGGGAAAAAAAAAAAAATCTAAATCTGCCCTGACCCTGTTTGAAAGGGAACATGGGAGAAATAAGGATTTTTTAAAAAAAAAAAAAAAAGAAAAAAAAAAAAAGAAGAAGAAAGAAAAAAAAATAGAGAAAAAGAAAAGAGAGGGAGGGGGAAGAGAGAAAAAGAGGGAAAAAAGAGAAAAAAAGAAAAAGGGTAGAAAAAAAGAGGAGGAAAGAGGGAAAAAAGAAAAGAGAGAAAAAGAAAGAAAAAAAAAGAAAGGAAAAAGAAAAGAGGGGGGAAAAAAAGAAAAAAGAGGGGGGAAAAAACCAAGAAAAAATGAAAAGGGAAAAACAAGGAAAGAGAAAAAAAGAAAAGAAAAAGAGAAAATGAAGGAGAGAGGGGAAAAAAGAAATGAGAAAAAAGAAAAGAAAAAGAGGGGAAAAGAANAGGAGAAAAAAAAAAAGAAAAAAAAGAAAAGAAAAAGAGGGGAAAAGAAAAAAAAAAAAAAAAAAAAAAAGAGGACAAAAGAGAAAAAAGAAAAAAGGGGAAAAAGAGGGGAAAAAAGAGAAAAAAGAGGAAAAAGAAAAGAGAAAAAAGAAAAGAGGGGGGAAAGAAAAGAGGGGGGAAAAGAAGAGGAAAAAAAGAAAGTAAAAAAGAAAAGAGAAAAACAAGTGGGGGGAAGAGANGAAGAGAAGAGAAGAGAAGAGAAGAGAAGAGAAGAGAAGAGAAGAGAAGAGAAGAGAAGAGAAGAGAAGAGAAGAGAAGAGAAGAGAAGAGAAGAGAAGAGAAGAGAAGAGAAGAGAAGAGAAGAGAAGAGAAGAGAAGAGAAGAGAAGAGAAGAGAAGAGAAGAGAAGAGAAGAGAAGAGAAGAGAAGAGAAGAGAAGAGAAGAGAAGAGAAGAGAAGAGAAGAGAAGAGAAGAGAAGAGAAGAGAAGAGAAGAGAAGAGAAGAGAAGAGAAGAGAAGAGAAGAGAAGAGAAGAGAAGAGAAGAGAAGAGAAGAGAAGAGAAGAGAAGAGAAGAGAAGGGGAAAAAAAGCCTATTGCAGCTGGTGGTATGACCAGTACCTATGAAACCCAGATGAGCTGAGGTTAAAAGCAGCCTGAAATGCAAACCTACTTTTCTATTCTGTGGAAATCTAACAAATATTAGCTCCAGGAAGACCCTGAAAACAATCTCAGACGTTCACAGATCACAGCACTCAGCCTCCCGTTCTTGGCTGCCCTCCATCTCTGCCTGAGTCTCTCCACCCAGCGGAGACTGTGCGGAGCCTGGCGCCATACATGCGCTGGAGTCCTCACTTCACCAAAAACAACCATATCAATACCATGAGCTGCAGCAGCAAGAGGGGGCCCATGGGCCTTAATCCCCTGGGCTCAGGGAAACCCAAGGCTCTCCCCGAGGGCAGAAAGCAAAGCCCAACCGTACCCCATCACACACAAAAGGCGTCTCTTAGCTGTTGGGCAATGCAGGGAGGAAGGGTTGGCGGGGGTAATGTCTGTCACTTGAGGTGCCTTTGCAGAATCCCAGAGCAGTAAGTGCTGGAAGGGACCTTTAAAGATCATAGAATCATAGAATGGTAAGGTTGGAAGGACTTCAAAGATCATCTAGTTCCAACCCCCTGCCATAGGCAGGGACACCTCCCACTAGCACAGGTCACTCAGTACTTCATCCAGTCTGGCCTTGAACACCTCCAGGGAGGTTGTGGAGCACAGAATCACCCAACATGATCAAAGATCACATTCTGTGCTTCTGTGCTCCACAACCTCCCTGGGCAACCTGTGCCAGTGTCTCACCACCCTCACTGCAAAGAATTTCTTCCTAACATCCAGTTTCAATCTCCCCTCTGCCAGTTCAGACCCATTGCCTCTTGTCCTATCATTGCAAGTCCTTGTGAATAGTCCCTCCCCAGCCTTCCTGCAGCCCCCTTCAGATTCTGGAAGGCCACTCCAAGGTCTCCTGGAAGCCTTCTCTTCTCCAGTCTCCAGTGCCCCAACTCTCTCATCCTGTCCTCATAGCAGAGCTGCTGCTGCCCTCTGAGCATCTTTGTGGCCTCCCCAGTTCAAAGATCATCTAATCCAACTCTGCTGCTAAAGCAGGGTGAGCTAGAGCAGGGTACCCAGGAAAGTGTCCAGGCAGGTTCTGAAGCACTGAGGGAGCTGGGGGCTGTTTAGTTAGTGTGAAACAGAGGAAGCTGAGGGGAGACCTCATTGCTGTCTGCAGCTACCTGAAGGGACATTGTGGAGAGGCTGCTGCTGGGCTCTGCTCACAGGTAGCTGGAGACAGAACAAGGGGGAATGGCCTCCAGCTGAAGCTGAGGAGGTTTGTACTGGATATTAGGAAAAAGATTTTCCTAGAGAGAATGGTCAGGGACTGGAATGAGTTGCCCAGGGAGGTGGTGGAGTCACCCACCCTGGCTGTGTTTAAGGGTGGTTTGGATGTGGTGCTTGGGGCTATGGTTTAAGGTGAACCTTGTAGAGCAGGGTTCTAGGTTGGACCTGGACTAGGTTGGACTTTGTTCCTCACCCTGTATGTGATTAAGTGTGGTGTGGATGTGGTGCTTGGGGCTATGGTTGAAGGTGAATCTCGTAGAGTAAGGTTCTAGGTTGAACTTGGTGATCCTGAGGGTTTTGCCAACCTGAGTGTTTCTGTGGTTCTGTGATTCAGAGGAGAAACTCCCCAACCTCCCCTGGCAGCCTGTTCCAGTGCTCCATCACTCTCCAAGAACCTTTTTCCTTATGTTTAGGTGACAACTCCTGTGTTCATACTCCATGACCACCCTGGCCAACCTAGTCCTAGCAACACCTTCCTGCTCCACTTAATGAGTATTATATTAAATAAACATCCAGCTTAGAAAATAGGCAACTCTGTGCCTTTTGAGGTCATGCTGTTAACTTGTTGAAGGCCAAAGCTGTGAAATCCTCTGTGTTGTGTCCTGCACCCCTCCCAGGCTATGATTAAAAGAAACCAGACTAATTTTGTGCCTCTTGCATTTCTTGGGTTAACTCTCTGTGAGAGTTCATCCTGCCTTAGATGAACCTGCGACTCAGCCAACTTGTTCAGTAAAGAAAATTGATTCTTGTTTACTCCTTTCAATAAAGGGAATCGTGATGAATTTTAATAGGCTCATCCCCCACTGCTAGAAAATCTCCCTCCTTTGGTTGTGTGAGCTTTGAAATATGCAAATCAGAACTAAGCCTGCATTTAAAGAAGAGGAGGAGGAAGAAGAAATTGCACCAGTTTAAAGCTCATCCTTAGTCCTTGGCCAAACATCCATGCTTCTCCCTGCCTATCTCACCCCAGCAAACACTTTCTATATGATGAGAGGCCTGCCTGGAAACTGATCTCTGCTTTTTAGCTGGACCACTAATGATGGCAAAACAACTGAAAGCTTTGGGTATTTATGTTGAAAGATGAACATAACTCATTTCAACTCAGTTGAACGGACAGATCTGACTCAGGAGAGAGATATTTTAGAAGGAAAAAAACCACCACAACAAAACCCACAAATGCTGAGGGGAAAGGGACATCAGCTCTTTAAAATATTTCCTGGTATTACCATTTGTATGGCATAAACAAACAGGCAGAGTGCATACATATTGGCCCCAGTCCTGTCATTTGGATGACAAGGGAGATCCTTTTGCCTAGGCAGTGCAAAACTAATTTCACCACACTGGCACATAATGGGATGTGATTGCTCCCTCAGTTTTATGTTACAAGGTCACTGGAGCAAAAATTTTTGTGGTCTGTAGGGTACCAAACACTCCAAGAAAAGTTACTATACTGAATATAAAATCATTCCATAAACAGACCCACACCTACTATACAGGACAGGGGAAAATACTTTGTCTCATGGAATAACTCTCAAGAAAAGTTACTATACTGAATATAAAATGATTCTATAAGCAGCTACTATACATAGAATCATAGAATCATAGAATGGTAAGGTTGGAAGGGACCTCAAGGATCATCTAGTTCCAACCCCCTGCCATAGGCAGGGACACCTCCCATTAGTACAGATCACTCAAGGCCTCATCCAGCCTGGTCTTGAACACCTCCAGGGAGGGAGTAGCAACAACCTCCCTGGGCAACCTGTGCCAGTGCCTCACCACCCTCACTGCAAACAACTTCCTCCTAACATCCAGTCTAAATCTTCCCTCTGCCAGTTCAAACCCATTGCTCCTTGTCCTGTCATAGCAAGCCCTTGTCAATAGTCCCTCCCCAGCCTTCCTATAGCCCATAGGGTTGTGGAGTCTCCCTCTCTGGAGGTATTCAGGAAGCATCTGGATGTGTTCCTGTGTGATCTGCTCTGGGTGATGCTGCTCTGGCAGGGGGGTTGGGCCAGATGAGCTTTGGAGGTCCCTTCCAGCCCTTGACATTTTATGATTCTGTGATTCTCTGATTCTATGATTCTGTGATTCCTGACAGTTTACAAGCATTTGGAAACATGAAATTCAAGTGTGGCCATTGATGGATTATTTTTCCACCATGCATCAAAGAGCTGCATCCAGAATGCCTCTTTTAACAGTTGTGATGAGCAGGGTATTACAGTTTGACCAAACCATGGGAATCCATGACTAAACAAGGTCTTGTAATGACAGGACAAGGGGCAATGGGTTTAAACTGGCAGAGGGGAGATTGAAACTGGATGTTAGGAAGAAATTCTTTGCAGTGAGGGTGGTGAGACACTGGCACAGGTTGCCCAGGGAGGTTGTGGAGCACAGAAGCACCCAACGTGATCTTTGATCACGTTGGGTGCTTCTGTGCTCCACAACCTCCCTGGAAGTGTACAAGGTCAGGTTGGATGAGATCTTGAGCAACTTGTACTAGTGGGAGGTGTCCCTGCCTATGGCAGGGGGTTGGAACTAGATTATCTTTGAGGTCACTTCCAACCTTACCATTCTAAGATTCCATATTGCAACTCTGTTGGTGCTAAACTGTCAATCACTTCAACAACAAAGAGACATTGCTTTTCCTCAGCCCTTCCAATGGACAGGCCTATGGTAGGGGGTTGGAACTAGGTGATCCTTAAGGTCCCTTCCAACCTTACTATTCTATGATTCTATGATAGCATGACCCAAACCTCTGCTACGATGCTCACTTCAGTTCTGTTCAATGTAGAACTGGACAGAAAAGTTTTAAATGCACCATTAAAAAAAAAAAAAAAATTGAATCTGGAACAAACCTACTCCATCACATACAGAAAAATATTTTTTTAACCAAAATACTTTCAGAGCAGTCACAGAAATTCTGTCAATGTGTTTATTTACCAAAACACAGGCCTGTAAAAGTGCTGGGTGTCCCTCTAAGATGCTCAATGAGGACAGCTCATGTTTTGCTCTTTAAAAAGCTATCCCATTCAACACCACACAGAGTCCTTGGGTCTTTTTCAACTTCCCACTCCAAGCAGAGAGCTTTATCTGGTAATAACAACTGGGCTCACTCCCTGTAGCACCTGTACGTTCTGAGGAGCCAGTAAAACAGGGACTGATTCAGCTTCACATAGGAGCTTTAATGGTATCTCAGCTTCAACTGATGTGGCTTTGGAACCCAAGTGTCTTGATGTTTGTTTTACTTTTATCTCATATGTTTAGTACCAGCACAGTTACACTGCCCAGTGCTTTTTATGGGGCATATACAGCACCAGGCAGTGTAGTAACTTTATGGACTATGTATGCATGCACTGCACCAGGCTTTAGGACTGTAGCTGAAACAGCTCATTCATAATTACAGAGGTACTTGGAAACTTCACCCTGCTTCTCTTTTTCTGCTTGATTTTCCCCCAGATGATCCTAGAACAATATGTATTTTGAAATACCATTCCATATCACTGTTTAGGCACTTCCTTTGTTCAGTTCAAATGATGTAAAATGATGTAGAGTCACAGAACTTTAGAGGTTGGAAAGGACCTCCAGAGATCATTGAGTCAAACCTCCCTGCCAAAGCAGGGATCACCCATGGTAGCTCACTCAGGAATGCATCCAGGTGGGGTTGGAAAGTCTCCAGAGAAGGAGACTCCACAACCTCTCTGGGCAGCCTGCTCCAGTGTCCTTCGCTCTGATTAGGATGAGTGACAATATTCATGCAAAACCCAATGGCTTGAGATGTAAATCATCCCAAATTAATGCTATCAAAAGATAACAAAGTATGGCAATGTTGGTTTGGAAATGCAAAGGCTGCCCTGTAACCCTTGCAGTTGAACTGCTCAGGTTCGAGGTAGGTACACAATTGCTGAACTGTAACCTCCATTATCTCCTGCACAAAATATTGCTGATGGCACCAAACTGGGTACAGTGATTGCCACAGCAGAAGGCTGTGCTGCCATTCAGCCAGACTTGGACAGGTTGGAGGCTTGGGAAGGAAGAAATTTAAGGAAAGTCAACAAGGGCAAGTGTAGAGTCTGACACCTGGGAAAGAACAACTCGGGGAGCAGGAGAGGTTGGTGAGTGAGTTGTTGGAAGGCAGTGAAGGGGAAAAGGACTTGGGGGTCCTGGTTGATGGGAGGTTGAGCATGAGCCAACAGTGTGCTCTGGTAGCCAGGAGGTATAATGATGTTCTGGGGTGCATTAGAAGGGCTGTGGGTAGTATGTCAAGAGAGATTATCCTGCCCCTCTACTCTGCCCTGGTGAGTACTGTGTTCAGTTCTGGGCCCTCCAGTTGAAGAGGGACATAGAACTGCTTGAGAGAGTCCAGCACAGAGCCACAAAGATACTGGAGGGAATGGAGTAGCTCTGTTAGGAGGAGAGCCTGAGGGAGCTGGGGCTGTGCTGCTGGGAGAGGAGGAGACTGAGAGGGGACCTCAGCAATGGTCATAAAGATGTAAAGGTGAGTGCCAGGAGGCTGGAGCCAGGCTCTGCTGGGTGATGTCCAGTGACAGGACAAGGGGCACTGGGTGGAAGCTGAGGCATAGGAAGTTTCATTTAAACATGGGGAGGAATTTTACAGAGCACTGGAACAGGCTGCCCAGGGGCGTTGTGAATATCTCTCTGGAGATACTCAAAACCCACCTGGATGTGTTCCTGTGTGATCTGGTCTGGGTGATCCTGCTCTGGCAGAGGGGTTGGACTGGATGAGCTTTGGAGGTCCCTTCCAGCCCCTGACATGCTGTGATACTGTGATTTTACCCAAACAATGCTCCACATGATGCAGTCCTACTCTGAAGAATATCAAAGCCAGGAGAATCAGGTGAGCTAATGGAATTTCATCGCAACAAATATATATATGTATATATATATATATATAATTGTTTTAAAATATTGCTTGCAAGAGATGTTGAACTTTGTGCAGAGGCACACATGGGCCACCAAGCCAGGTGGAACAACTGGATATTTACAGAAATCAGGAGCAAAGCAGAAAGCAGCTCAGCAGCAGTGAGTATGGTGCTGGCTCTGGTGTCGGTCTGAAGGCAGCACCCATACCGATGTCGTAATGAGAGTCAAATCCCATGTAATTTACACATTAAAAGGAGAGAGCAATGCATGAAAAAAATCAGTTTGGCTAATGAAAAAATCAGTTTGTCTAATGAAATTAAAGTCCCTAATCAAATATTGGCAGGAAAGATATTTAGAAACTCTCCTAATGTCATCCAGCTAATTCTCCCCTATTCCAAGTAGAAGGGAAAGCAGTCGACTCTTATTCCCTGCTGAACCTCCTGCCCTCAAATCACCAGAAAGATCCTGTATTGAAGAGTATAATTAAGGCAGATTAGGGTAGATTTAGCTGTCAGCTGTACCAGTACAGCACAGGTAATGCCTTTTACTTCAAAGGTTGCACGACAGCCAAGGAGGCGCAGCCTGACGCTCCAGGTAGGTAATCTACCATCTGGAGAGGCTTTCCCAGCACAGACTCTTCCTCAGAAATATTGTACTCAATAAATACACCCAGAGAATGGTTTGGGTTGGAAGGGACCTCCAAAGGCCAGTGTCCAAACCCCTGCAGTCAGCCACTAGATCAAGTTGCTCAGAGCCTTGTTGAGCCTGATCTTGAATACCTCCATAGATGGGGCCTTAAATATCTCCCTGGGCAACCTTTTCCAGTGTTCTGTCACCCTCCTGGTTGCGAACTTGTTCCTAATATCCAATCTAAGCCTGCTCTTCTCTCATTTCAAACTGGCTCTTGGGCTAACAGTTGTTACTCCCTCAGCCTGGCCTCACAGGGAGGTGTTCCACTGCCTTCAGCAGCTTTCTTGCTCTATGCTGGACTCTCTCAAGCAGTTATCTGAAGTTTTTCTTGAACTGAGGGTCCCAGAACTGGACACAATATTCCAGATGCAGTCTCATCAGAGTAGAACAGAGGGGAAGGAGAACCTCTCTGACCCTACACAGCACAGCCCTTCTTAAGACACCCCAGGAGGATGCCACTGGCCTTGCCCACAAGGGCACATTGCTGGCTAATGGGCATCCTGCTGTCCGCCAGCACTCCCAGGCCCTTTTCCCCTTCACTGCTTTCCAAGAGATCAGCTCCTAACCTGGGCTGGTCCATGAGGCTGTGCTTTTCTTGGGGCAGACAGCCCAGGCTCCACTCGTGCAGATGTGGGAGCACACACTGCCAAAGTACAGGAGAACCTCTGATCCTGGGGTTCTCTCTATGAGGCTGTCCTGCACTTTTAGCTTCCAATGATTTTCCTCCAGAAGATTTTTAAGGAGCTGGTTAATTAAAAGTATAAGTTGATGGGAAGAAAAGCAATGGAGTAACAACAAAGGAGCTGGAGTTAGTATACCCCAAAAAATAATGCTTCCATCATCCACCAGCTTCTGCTAGTTCCTTCCTTCTCTCTTCCTGATCTGCTGCTTTAAGATTTGTCCTTCTTGGTTCCCACTTTCTGCCATTCTCCTTGATAGTATCACCCTGGTTTTTTGGTTGTGTTTTGTTGTGTTGTGGTTTGTTTTGTTTCATTGTGTTTTGTTTTGTTTCATTGTGTTTTGTTTTGTTTTGCTGTGTTTTGTTTCATTGTGTTTTGCTTTGCTTTGCTTTGCTTTGCTTTGTTTGGGTTTGCTTTTGTTTTGTTTCCTTTTGTTGTGTTTTTCAGGGTGTTTCATCATCCCCAGCCATCAGCCAACTCTTTGTGCTGCACCCTGAATCTGGAGTCATCACTGTCCCACACCATGCCCTAGTCCAACAAGCACAGGGGGCAGAACCCTCCCACCAAAAGCAGAAAATCCATTTTTGGGTCACTTGCAAAAAATTCCAACTAAGAATTAGAAGAAAAGGATAAATGAAGCATCACTACTGACTGTCATAGCTGGCACAGCCTTGCTGGGCACTGCTTTATTAGAAAGTTGTAGTTTTCTTGATGGTCTTTTATTGTTTTGGGGCTGGTAATTTAATTTTTGGGTTTTTTTTTTTTGTTTGTTTGGTTTGGTTGGGGTTTTTTTTGTTCAATTTTAAAGCATTTTAGCATTATGAATTCATTTAGTGTTGACTGCAGTGACTCTGATCATAAAGAAATGATTTGGCATGCCACAAATGCCATATGCATTCTTATTAAAAAGAAAAATCACTTTAATTCAAGATTAATTAATATGGGAAAAGGTTACTGCTTTTGTAATCTCACCATCCTAA
>VWZE01011534.1:0-21356 GCA_013396675.1 Eubucco bourcierii
AAGGCAACCTCCTAATTGCCACAACACCCGCCGCTCTCTAGGGGCAGGAGCCGTGGGACGAGGCCCAGGAGAGCAGGAAGAAGACAAACCCTTCCACCCGAGCAGGGGATGTACCGCCGGGGCGGTGCCGCCCTGTGGGACAGCCGCCCTGTGGGACAGCCCACCTGGCCCAAGGGATGGGTATGGCGGCGCAGCTTGGCCCCCGTCACCCCACACAGGCCACTGTCTTGCACACACGAATTTGTTTCTGCCTCCAGCCAAAAAAAACCGAAGCCGCCACTCTTCTGCAGAGATGCAAATTATTTTCGAGCAGTCAAGTTCTGACTGGTCTGGTTTCCGTAGTGCAGACTCTGCAAACATCTGCCTGTTATTTAAGGCTCGGCTCCAGCGGGACAGAAGTTGAACAGGGCAGACCTTTGAGCCAGAGCGTCCACAGTGGACTCCTTGCTGCCAGAGCAACCTCAGGGCAGAAACACGCCTACCAGGAGGTCAGGGCGGTCACTCCTTGCTCATGACTTCACATTTCTGAGCCTTTCCTCATGCACGGCTGGATTCTCCAACTCCCATCACAGGAGGGCTCTGGCCCCCTCACAACCAGAAATGCCTGCTTATGCCAATGAGTAGCCCCCAGAGTCTGTATCACTTGCAGGAGGACCCAGCTGAGCATCTGTCCCAGAGAGACACCGGCCGTGTATCATGGGCATCTAATAAACCTTTTGTCACCTTCAGGTTGTCTTCTGGTGTTTAAAGCTGACGGCTCAAACCCAAGTGTCCCAATTAGACAACGTTAAACTCTGCCCCAAATGATGAATGCTACTGGTGAGAAACTTACCCTAGCATTGCTAGACTGGCCTCTCCCTACTAATAGAGACCACAAATGGCTTTTTTAGAGGCTAAGCAGGCCAGCTTTAAGAAATGGCCCCTACCCTGCCAGCCCACAAACTCCAACTCTCTGGGGGCTCTCTGAAGTTCACAGGATGGGTACATCAGCTTCTCATCACACACCTCTACACTGTACCCTTGCTCTCCGTTTAGTGCTTGCTCCATCCCAGCCTGATGCAGTGTCTGGCTACTGTTTTATTCTGTCCATGCTGTACTTGGAGAGCTGAAATAACCAAGTCTCTGTACTCTAGTGAGCTGACATAGGCTAAATCAATTAGCTACTATTGCTGGGATGCTCAGCTAGGCCAGATCAAAAAAAGACAGAAAGAAAGAAAAGCCCTGTGCTGAGAGGAAGCAGGCCCATTCGACATATTTATCTCCAGCACTGTAATCAACATATTTGAAATGGGAAAAGCAGATGGCTGATGCTTTCCAAGGCAACTAGGTGTAAGCTTGCTTTCCTGAGGCAGGAGGGGCAGAGAGGCCAGGCAGAGTGCTGCAGCTGCCTTTCACTTCTGCTCTCTATGTTTCCATTCAATAACACATTTTTCAAACAACTACACAAAAACCTAAATACTCTCTAAATTCAGTTAAGGAACTTTCAATTTTAGATTGGGTTGTTAAAGCCCTGTAAATCTCCTAGTTCATCCTGATTCGAACCAACATATTTTGCAGCTTGTGCTTAGCATCCTTCAGGAAGGACACAGGAAAGATTGCAAAGCACCAAATGCCTCATGTGCCCCACTGTTTCACAGTAATCTTTGCCCTGCATCAGCTGTCCCAAGAACTACTGGTCATCTCACTGACTTTTGCAAAGCCACACCAGTCAGTAAGCAGCACATCCAATACACAGGATTTTTGAGTATCAAGCCCCGGATCCACTTTTGCCTCTGCAAAATATAAAACGTTCCTTTCTACAGACTGACACTTACTGCTGACAACAACTTCATCTGCAGCTGAGACTAGACAAAACTCAAACTGGTGAAGGACAGAAGTGGTTCCAGTAACACCTAACCATAGCTGGGCAGCCTCCAGCCACGACTCAGCCTCTTGTGCAGCCACTTCTGGTGAGAGGTATCATGCCATGCTGCTCTTCACTTCAAAGAAGACAACTGTAAGGAGAACTATTAAAGCAATTTTAAAAATACTATCTTTAAGATGAAATCTACCCAGAGATGAATGGAAATAATTATCCAGCTGCAGGTTTTTACGGTTATTTTAAAACAAAAACTGGCTGAACATTTCTTCTGAGTTACCTATAATAACTTCTACCTTATCAAAATGAGAGACTGAAGATGTCATGTGTTGTACATTGTGGGCCATGTCTTCCATATCTTGTAGTAAAATCTATACTCACTAACCCTTTTCCCACTTCAGTTTGTAATCCTATAAACAATTCTACAATTGTTTATGCAGAAAAATGTGATTTAAGTTTCTCTCAAAGCAGCAAATGAAGCAGTTTGCCAGCCTGAAGAGAGAAGAGCCAGCCCCAGTTGTCTGAAATCGCCTCCTTAAATTCTTAGTGAAGAGCAAGTTCTAACATCAATACTCTTGCCTCAGCTTACTTGCACCTGCATATCCTGAACTCTTTATTCTTTCTCTTCTGCTTCACTGTCCCATCTGTGAAATGGATATTATGCTGCACTGAAGATGAGAAAAATCCGTGAGACACCAGTTACTGGACTGAAATTGTTCATAAACTAGACTTTCCCAATTCCTTTTCATTTTAGTGCATTTGAGGTATTTTCACACAAAATGCACAATCTGTATCAAACTTTGGGTTGATAACTGTGTTTTCTGCTGTTGGAGTCACTATTACCCGAAGCATTACCTGCTCCTGTCTGCCTCTCACACACCCATGGGCAGATACCACCAGCAGCTATCCTGAGCTGAATGTATGTCAAGAGATGACTTGAGATTCTCCCAGTGGGACTCAGCCATGTGTGCTGGCCTCTAATATAAACACTTTACAAGGTGCAACAGAAACAGAAGCAGCTCAAAGCCAACAGACCTCTTTCTAAGGTGTTCTTTTTTTGGTTTGACTGCACCCTGAGATTCCAGTCCTGGAGTGGCACACAGAAGGGTTTAGCTTGCATAACACAGCTTTGGGGTGTGAAGCTCTCAGCTTTGCAGGTCAAGGCTTAAGCCACATATTTGATTCAATCAAGACTGTTAACTGGCATTAAAAATGCTATCAATCACTTGTGAAAAAGGGCTAAATCGCAGCTCCTCTTAAAAAAACCACAAACAAAACAAAACACCAAACCCAAACAAAAACAACTATTAAAAAAAAAAATTGCAATTTAAATTTATTGGGAGGCAAAGTGGGGATGGGGGGAGGCAAGTATCCCTAGAAGGAGATGGTTTTACTACTTTTGAGATTACACATTTTTTGATATATCAGTTCCTATTTGTAATAGGAACAAGAAGATTATTAGTCCTTAATTTACTGTTAAAAGTCTGCAGTGAAGTTTATCTTGAGTGAGGTGAAGCCCAATCCCTGTTTGTGATTACATTTAGGAGCCAGAGAGAGGTATGCAGAGGGTGGGGAGAAGCAACTTTTATTGAAGACAACGCTTCAGGCAGCCCTGGAGCAGAGTGGATCCAGTTTGAAAAGAATTGGCAACTCTAAAACTTTTTGATAAGATAAAAATTCATTGATGTTGGCTCACACTAGGCCCACTTCAACTCTGCACTTGTCCTCTGTGTTTCCTTGGCATATCTGTTCCTTTCCTCTATCTGCTTTAGCATAACTTTATTTTTCTCTTTTATCTTTAGCTAACTGCACCCAGGGACTGGAGGGATTGATTTTTTTGTTTTGACTTATTGTTTGAAGATCTGTAACTCAAAGCAGCTTCTTGCGCCTCTGATGTCTAAGCCTGAGCAGTATAAAAGGTAAAGCTCATCCTGTGTACCAAACTGAGTGGGAATACCATTTTATAATCAGTCATCTGTGTTTTATTTTGCCTTTTTGGGAGAAAAAACTATTTTAAGACTTTGCAGGCAATAACACTTTAAATAAATAGTCTCATGGCAGATACTGCACACGCCAGTGCCCTTTAAAAGACAGTCAGCTATTGCTTACCACTCAGGGAAAGGAAAAAAAAAAAAAAAAGTTCCTAATTAAAGGAGGCCATTATACATCAGAAGATGTTTTGAGCATCACGTCACACTACCGACAGCCTACTGCAGCCAAAATGTTACCATGCAAATCTAAAAATGCTCTCTCGGAGATGCGCTGCCATCAGACTGGCCTAAATCCCCGCTGGGAGGGGAAGGCAGGAGCCGTGAGACGTGCTCGGCACTGCCGTCCGTAAACAGCCATCTCTCATTGCCATGCTAATACCAGCCCGTCCCGAGACACAGAGGGATGGAGGGAGATTTTTGTTTGCTTCCTCTGCCTTCTGGGGGCTGCACTCGGGAGATTTCTTCCTTTTCCCGGGCAATTCTTCCCTCCCCGCCAAGAAAAAGCCGCCGGGCTGGTTTAAACAAGCAGCTCTCGCGGACGGAGCGGCCAGGTTTGTCACCGCACGCAGGCGGCTCCGCGTCGCGGAAAGCCGATAGCCATGGCACACACCGACTTTGTTTACAACCGCCCGTCTCCGCTATTCCCCGAAGTTGCCCAGCTTGCTGAAATATGGTTACATATGCAAACATTATCTCCCAATTGTAACCTCATTTTCTGCTCTGCTGGACAGCGTGACCAGCATTTGTCATCTCGCCGCCCCCGCCCGCCACATCATTCATGTGTCTATAATTGTCATCAAGATGTGGCATGTCAGCAGGACTCCCGCGTCCGCTGCACCCCATCTCCACGCAGTCACTCAGGTAACAAACCCATAATCTCACCCTGTTTTCATGATGGTTGAATTACACATAATTGTTTCTGCACAGTGATTGATTTCTGCCTGAATAGAGACCTCTGCCTTTTTTCAATGCGAGCGAGTGGCAGCCAAGTCTCTCCATCTAGGAGGAGGCAGCAGCCTTTGAAGAGATCAAAGCCAAGGCCGCGAGCAGTTGTGCGCCCTGGGAATATGGAAAGCCTTTATGCTCTCAACCCCATTTCCAACATCATGTTGGATTGCAGCTGCATTACATTCTGCCAGCATTCTTAATGCTTTTAGTATTGACTCTGACATCACCGATAGCTGTTTTGAAGTAACAAAAGCTGAAGGATGACTTATTTTCACAACTCCGTAATTGGAACATGCAAAGTTAGGGGAAGGGAGCATTTGTTTTTAATCTGAGATACAAAAGAAAGCACAGAAAATTATATAAGTTCTCCAAAATTAAAAACACGTTTTTCATATGGAAAGAACAGAGGGGGCATTTTTATAGCCTAGACCACACAAAATGAGCTGATTATGCACATGCTTTTTCAAGCCTAAAGGCTGAAGTAAAAATACGACTGGGCAAGCGAGTCAAATTGAGAAAAAATATTGTGACTCACGGTACATTTAGTGACTTTTAGCACCTGATGCAAAGCAAAATAATGCAGATGCCCAGGCTGTCCCTCTGCAGCTCCCTGTAGCCAGCTGACAGCCATGTAGTTACCCTAAACCAGACACACAGCACATGGAAAATGAACACTAAATTCCCATTAGTTATCTAAAAAGATAAAGAATGACCTAAATGTGTAAAATACCACAAAGCTTCTTCTAAGACTCCCTCTCCTCCAGTCATATAAACAACTCTTAGGCTGCCTTAAAACTGCTCTTTCCACAACATTGTTTTCAGGGGCATCAAATGCTCCCACGCTCCTCCTCTCTCCTCCTCTGGCTTCACTAGTGAAAACAAAAGTAAATCTCTGCTGAGAAAGACCGTCTCGAACTTTGATTAAATGTACATCTAGACTGCCCTGAAAAAATATTTCCAGGGAACTTTGAAAACTTATCAGTGCAAAGGAGGGGAGATAAGGAGGATGTAAAAAGCAAGAGCTCATAAAGGTGCAAGCAGCTGAACCAGTCTGTGTCTGTTTGCTGACCAGTCTGAACACTCCTGCTACTTCCACAAATATTTTTATTCACGCTGAAACCACTGAATAGGAGCTTTTAAAGCAGTAATTTTGAAATGTGGTAGCTGCCACTACAGTGTGCGGAGTGGTGAGGAAGGAAGAATGTGCAAATAAAGCATAAGCTGTGAAGAATTAAACATTATAAGCTGTAAAGAATTAAATGTTATGAGCCTCCATGTATTAGCAATAAAAATAATTTCCTCTTATCTGTATCATTTTTCTTCTGGTGCTTCAACACTCCTTTTTTTCCCTATATTCATTAAACCCCTGGCTCAAAGACAACAGAAAAGGGATCTGTCCTCCCTCAATGTGGACACAGAGCTTATGTATCTGTCATTTCAAGGCTGGGAAACTGTCTCATTTTTACTTTGACTGTTCCTTAATACACACACTAACCACAGTGAGGCTGAAACTAGAGCCAAGTGTAGCAACCTCTTCAGTACGATGTAAAACCTTATAGTTTTTTTGGGTTTTTTTTTAGTAGCGTTAACACAGAAGTATTTTCTGTATTAATCCAAGGGTTTGGGGTATTCCTCCCCTGCTTCTGTTCTGTCATGCCCAGAAAATTTACTGCTTCCTCTCACAGTCTGCTTTCTTAAATCAGGACTAATTCTTTGTGGCTCTGGTATCTGCTCTGATAACCAGAGGGATGCTCATAAAGCAAAGCTGAGGAAAGAGTGGCAACATACAGGAGCTGGAGCAGTCACTGTAAATAGAGGTATCTGCTGCCATATTAGCAGGGCAGCTAATTCAGCTTCTGCCTATCCCACAAGGAGCCTCAAGTATCTGGAAATGAACGTCAGGCTCCAGAAACTGATCAAGCAACATGTATAGCACTGCAAAGGTCTCCAAAACACTCACCACTGTGAAGAAACAGTAGCAGAGAAGTCACTTTTCTATGATGCTACAACCCTGCCTTTCAGCATCAAACCATTACTGTGATGAAAAAAGTATGTTTTATTGTAATTACTGCCTGTTTTCCCTTCCAGGGACGTTTGTGTACTTCTGCAGCAGATTCACTTGATACTTTTGCTTGAAACCCTGCTACTTTTTTTTGCAGTTATTCACTGAAATGTAAGAAACACCATTTAGCCTGAGAGAGGCATGTGAAGGCTGTCAGCTTTTCACCCGGCATAGCTCACCATCAAACATCGGCAGGAAGCTCTCCGTGTCCAAGCAGAGGCACAACTCCTCCTCATGCAGGATTTTTTTGGTCACCACTTTAGGGAGAGCTGAGGAACCTGACACCAAACCTCACCAGTTCCTTAAATCCTGATCCTTGTAAAGTGACAACCTGCATGTCTGCAACAGAGTTTTAGCTTTGGCTGTGGTGCTGGGGGATGTGCAGCCACCAACTGCAGCCACCAACTTCAGCCACCAAATGTTTGCTGCAGCTACAGAGCTGTGAAGAAAAAAAGAAAACCTATCAATAACCTGGGTAATGCCAGACAGACGATGCCACCAGGGCACACTGCTCAAGAAACAACAGGTAGGAAGCTGAGCAAGTACAGCCTTGGCACACATTAAAGTAGCAGGCATTCTGGGATACCCAGGAAGAAGTTAAAACCTTCAGTTCAGCTGGCATCTCCTCGCAAACAACTCTTCCCATCAAAGGCTGCTGAGGCACAGGCCATGGCCGCAACAGGTGCTCTTTCCAACTGGAAGATGAAGACAGATGCCACTGCTGCTGAGATGTCCCAAAAAGCTGCTCTGAGAAGCAGCTGAGCAAGAACTTCCCAGCCCCCTAGTAAATGACAAAATGACACTGATGTCCAGGAGACTTGGTTGAGAAGCTCAGGTAGGCCTTCGCCAGTGCTTTGTGTGCAAGAGTCATGAATGAGTGGCAGGTTGCTGGGAAAGGAAGCTAACCATGCTGGTTATCTAACTACCTCTGCACTGCATTTCTGGGAAGGACAGAGACAAAGGTGGGGGAGTGCAACTCATGATGCTGAGAGCAAGCAGTTTGCGCTCTCTGTGTGAGGAGAGCAAACAGCTGAGTGGGAAGATATAGGTGCTGCTGAAATGGTAGAGAGAGAAGAGGAGAAAACATAGTGTTTTGGGGTTGTTTTTTACAAGTTTTTAAACTGATTCACTTAAGCCTCTCCTCGCCCTTACTTAGAAACTTCAGTAGGACTATTTGGTTCTTTATTGAAAGGCTGGCTATGACACACAGTCAGAAATGACACCAGATTCCTCCTGACCTGCACTGGTTTTAATCCTCTTACTATCTCCCTCTACTCACATCCCAGTTTTTACTTTCTGGATTATTTTAATGAAAAGAACAACAAACCAACAACCACCAAATAAACATAAATGAGTTGTCTTTCAGGTGTGTCCCTGAAACAAACTTGGGAAATGTGGATTTTGTTCCCACTTTTGTGATAAAGTTCCTCTATGTCTCTGAACAAATGCTGCTTTCTTGAGTCCTCATTTGTAGAAGTATCCTCCTAGACTGTGCCTCTCCTTTTGGGAGAAGGGTTGGGGGAAGAAGGGGACATGACCCAACCCTCTAACACCAGTGTGGGAGCCAAGGATACCTCTTGGGACTCCATTGGCAGCCACAGATGCATTGCAATTTACACGGGTCACGTCTTCATGTTAGACTCTATGTTGGGTAATTATACACAGAATTTATCTATTTCATGCTTAATTGCACAGGCACAAACTTTTGCTTCACTCCCTGAAACAGCTATAAGCTACCTTACTTGCCTTACTACAGGTATCTCTGTCCTGCCCAGGCTCAAACCTCAGTCCCTCCTGAGAGAACCCACTAAACCCAGCAAAGGAGGGATGCAGGTAATACATGAAAGGCCAGTGTCAGCCCACTTGTGAGCTACAGCCTCCTGGGCTGTGAAACATCACCTCAGAAGAGAAAAGTGAGACCCACTCATGGGCTTTTCTGTTGGTTGAACACGAAAATATACTTTGTCCGGTGTACGTTGGTGACAAACATTCATTTAATGGAGGAGAGCATTTTTTTGTGCAGGAAACACAACTGCTTAACTAACTAAGTGTACTTCCTCACAATTCTGGAGCCAGAGGAAGATAAGCTCCACAAAACCCCCTCAAAAATCTCCGTCTCCTAGAAAGTCTGCCTGGGCACCAAACAGAGGATTCTGAACTAGCTTTGATTAAACCACATGTTCCCAGTGCATGTTTATTGTTCTGCCCCATTAGCCTG
Source organism: Eubucco bourcierii (assembly GCA_013396675.1). NCBI lineage: Eukaryota > Metazoa > Chordata > Aves > Piciformes > Ramphastidae > Eubucco > Eubucco bourcierii. Next base: position 9,078 of record VWZE01011534.1, read on the forward strand.
TGATACTCTCATTTACACACACACCCCTGAAAAGAAAAAGAATGAAAAGGAAGGATTTGGAGTTTCAAAGGAAGAGAGAACTTTCTACACAAGTTGTTTTAGGAGGGCCCTTGAATTAAAGAAGTTTTAAGTGAAACAGCATTTTTACCAGCTCTCCTTCAGTCTCTTAGTATTTCCTTATTACAAAGTATGAAGTCATCTCTTGCAGGTCACTCTGATAAGAAGCTTAGTAAATGCTAGTTTTAAAATAAAGCATGTTTGCAATAGTGCTGTCAAACTGTCTGGGGAGGTGCCTAATAAATGAGCATTTTTTTTTTTCTGTTCTCCAATTCCAAGTTTTCCTTCTGAAGATTTACATCTAAAACAGGATCTCACCCTATTCTTATAAAAATATCCTTAACATAACTGAGAAAGGAGGGGAGAAAAAAAGAAGTCTCAGCAAACCCAGAAAAATCCACACACTTACATGTTAAAGCTTTTCAAAGTTTTGTTTCTTTTTTTCTTCCTTTGAATCCAGCACAGCTCCCTTTTCTCCCTATACCAGGGCTACTTAAGACACAAAATACCATGTGAGACAGAGGGGTTTGAGTAACAAATTTCCCAAATCCAACATGCTGAGTTCAAACTTAATTTTTTTTTAAGCTGAGGAAAATGGAGCAGCACGTAACAGACACAAATACAACCCAGCACACTTCTGTTGGAGGGCAGCGACATGAAAAGCTTTAGGGGCACTCTTCAGGGAAAATTATTTTAATTGTTTATGCGTTTCTAAATGCCTTTTAGTGTGTTCGGTGTACAGCTTATTTCCTCAATAGTCTCCAAAGCTCTTCCAGTGCCAGCTCAGTGAGCTCACTTTTCCCCTCCGTGTTGCTCCCCAGCAGCCAAGGGGAGATTTGGACATGCTGCAGCCTGTCCCACTGCCCCAGCTCCGATACCTGGCCATCACCCACCTGCTTGCTCCCATCTCCCTCCCAAAAGATCCTCAAGAGGCTGAACCTGCATGTGCATTTATATTAGGGAGAACTTAGGGATAATTTTTACTCTTCACTGGGGCAAATTCACATGCAGACATCAGTCTCTCCATCAATTCCGAGGGGTCCCTGCACTGTGTCAAGCCCAGTTATTCTCCTGCTTCACCTTAATTTTTCTTTAATGGATAGTAGGAAAAATTTCTTCAACAAAAGGATCATTGGGTACCAGGGAACTGGTGGAGTCACCATCCCTGGAGGTGTTTAAAAGACATCTAGATGAGGAGTTTAGGGACGTGATCTAACAGTTGTGTACACAGAGATGTTAGGTTACGGTTGGGCTTGATGATCTTAAGGTCTTTTCCAAACAGGCAATTCTATGATTCATTGTGCTTCTTCAGTTTAAGAAAGCAGGCTGTGTGATGAAACAAGATGCCATGAACTCCAAACTGAGGAGAGGGCTCCGGTGTGAGAAGGAAGCCACTTGGTAAAGATGGATTTTGAAAGACGCATTGCAGAATTGTTTTGCAGCGTGGTTGTGCGAGTTATAAAATGAGTCAGTGGCAGGACCCCTGTTCACTGTGGGGATACATGGGAAGTTACACGAAACTGCAGTGAAGGTAGTACAGGACTAGCAAGGGCAAGGGGATAGAATATAATCAAAACTACAATTATCAGTCGTAACTGCAGCTTCCTAAACCTGAGACAGCAAAAGTTTAACTTGAGAAACAACTGGCCCTAAACAAATCACTGGATTCTGGTATTTTAGCAAAGTAACGCTGCTGGACAGGGTTTATCTGCATTTTAACACATGGCCAGGGACAGGGTCTGATACCCCAGCACGGGCTGCATTTGACAAGTGTTGACACCTTTAATCATCACTTCCGTATCATACTTTTTTTTATGTTAGACAAAGCTTGCCAATGCAGGATTTGGGGAGAATGAAGAAAGATCAAGGCAAGAAGATAACCCAAAATTGGAGTGACAACAGACAATCACAAAGATAAATCTCTGAGTCAGTTTTGAAACACCGAAAAAGGCAAAAAAATAGAGAAGAAATAGAGTTTATAGCATAGCTAAGTGACCAATTACTGAGACAGAGTGTTGGCTTGGAGCAGCCAGTGCCACTACAATCCCAACCTAGAAATACAGGTCCTGCAGGGATAGTTTCTCAGAGCTCACAACTCTCAACCTCCATGTCCACAAAACTGCCTGACAGAAGTCGCACATTCCCTTCTTCTGGACATATCTGACAAATCACACCACCCCCACACTGTTTTTCTTTGGACAACCCTTGCATCCTTGTCCAGAGCTCTGTTCGAGCTGGCCAAAGAAAGAAGTTGAGCTGTCATCAGCTTAGTCTGAAGCACCAGTGTGTTCAGAAGGTCCTTTGTGGCAAAGGTGAGTGAAATCACAGGCTCTCAAGCACCTTCTCCCTCGTGCACCAGTGTGGATGGAGCAGGCCTGTCCACTGACTCATGCAGCACTGTTTGAAGTATAGAGCTAAAGTCCTGAAAGTACTTGGAGAGACAGAGACCTTTGGGAATCAGTAACTGGCTTGCCCAGTAAATCCTAACCAAAGCAATTCTGTGGTTTATGTGCTAGAGCTGGTGACAATGACAGGCTTCCTCTTAAGTTAATCTGCCCATTTTATAAGTATACAATCAAAATCTCATAACCTCATACCTGGTATTTTTGCTGACTAAGCCAAACCTATTGATTTTATGCCTCAACTTCATCTGTACTCACAGTCACTTCAAGAAAACAAACAAATGTCATGTTGACCTTTCAGCTCCGTGAAAATGCTCTTCTACACAAGGGATTTGGCATCTTTGAAGATCACAGGTAAAGATATTCTAGGTCCTTCATTTCAACCTGAAGCATCAGTGAGCAGTACCACCTGCAGAAGCCAAGGGAAGGCATGTCACTTCTCCCCAGGCAGTTTGGACTGCTCTTCTTCCCCTTTAGGAGAACAGGCAATCCCTGGCTGATTAGCACAGTTGGTGCACACGTTAACTCCCTACTGCACTTTTAGCTCAATCCCAAAGATTCAATGAATACATTTTTATTTAAGTGCTCAATCACTTTCTTGCTGAGAGGACAGATTCCTTTGAAGTGGGAAACCCAAACTAAACAAACATATCCACGAGATCCAAGTCTTAAAATAGAAGCAATTGGGCTGCTAGATTAAGTTATTCTGAATGCAGTTTTCTTAAGTGAAGCTAATGCTTATGAAGGGCCAGAGTGACAGAGACACTAATCCCCACCAGCCCGGGCAGGAGCAGCACACCAAGCAGCTGTGACGCCTTCCCCTCAGCGTCCTGCAAAAAGGGACCAAACCCAATGGCCAGACAACAATGGTCTTCACATCAAACATGTCTTACAGTCAAAATCTCTCTAAAGATAAATTCTGCTAGCCAGGATGGGCATAGTGTGAGGTAAATGGGAGTCATTTACACACAACTGGGGCATCACAACACATGACTCCCCAGCAGCAGGGAGGGCACACACCAAGAACAGCCTGCCTCCCTACCAAGTCAAGAACCCATACACCACCTGCCTCACAGCAACACTCCCCTCAGACCAGTGACATGTAGGATTGGTGTCCCTCCATGCAAGAGCAACGTGGGAGATCACAAAAGATCGCATGATGCACAGATCTCAAAACGTTTAGTGTTCAGACTCTTGCATGTTGTTTGCTTCCGAGAGACACAGTGTTTCACCACCAGCAAAAAAAAGCGCATGCCCCTAATCAGACTTCAGAATATTACAGCAGCGGTAAAATGCTTTTGTGTGGGTTATTTCCTTCCCATATCATGAGTTTTCCCTAACTATAAACAGAAGTGAAGTGCTTGGGAGGAGCCAGGCCTGCAGTACCCAGGCTTTTCAATGCCTGCAGCCATACAGTGCTGCAAGTTTCTGGAAAAATGTCTTTTCCACTTTTGATGCCTGAACCTGTGGAGCTTCAGGCTTTCTTCTTGAGCCATATCCTCCCTGGCACTTGCAGCCCATAATAAGATATTATTATTAACATTTTCTTGGGGTTGGAATTAAGTTGGAGAAAAGATGGCACAGCACCAAAACAACAGGAATGACATTTTGCCTTTTAAACCACCTTAAAATGTAAGCAGAAGTTTCACCATTTACAGCTGATATTGAATTAGCTCCTACATACATAACAAAAGGCGATTTAGGACATAAGCATACACACATGTTGATAGACAAAAGCTCCAACTCTGATGAGTTGTAATGGGTGAGGTTTTTTGATAACTTCTTCATTGAAGCCATACATACACGCACAATTGCTGCCTCTGGAGAAGTCAGGAGAATATTTTCTTTTGCCTTTGCCCATTCACAATTTGACAGATTTGATAACTGCATCACCCCATAGGTAGCAAAAGCAGCAGAAGGCTGTTTTCTTTATCAGTATGTGCCCAAAGTCTATACTAATGATGGACGTATGTACAAAACTCTTCCTGGATCGTGCCACCTTATCACAAACAACCAGATCAAGTTTCCAAGGCCAATTCAGAGGCACCACAGTAACTTCTGCCTCCATTTCCAAACAGAGAATTCATTTCACTGAGAGGCAAAAAGAAAGCACCACCAAAACTTGACCCACAACCATTCATGGCTTGGATTTGTGTTTCAGAGAGACCTGGTTTGTACCTTAGACTGATCAGCTGTGAAGCTTGAGCCAGAGCAGCTGTCAGACGCATTTGCAGCAGTGAGGTCCCTCTATTAGCACTGAGCAGGCTCCCCTTCTACCCGGGTGCTGGCATTTAACACGGCTCACCAAGCCCCTCAGCAAATAGCGCTAAGATTCCTCCCCAAGCAAACTCAAGTAAACCCCAGCAAGTCGGGAAGCTTTGTGCTCCTTCGCACCCAATTTCAAAGTTAAGGAGCTAACCAACATCACTGAACTGCAGCGAGAGGACAGGAGCCATGCAGGGTAAGGCAGCACAGCCTCAGCGCTGGGTGAGCACCTACCGCATCTTCAGCTCCTTGGTTGCCCCTGCAGCCCATTTCCTCAACCATGGTCCTGGGGATTCAAGGGGAAGAAAGGGACATCCACAGGACCACAGCTGCCTACAGGCCTCAGAGAATCCTGCTCTGATGCTACTTTAAGGATTACTGCAAAAGTGTCTGATGGGTAATGTAGGAGCAGGTGCTGCGCTTGCTACTGTGACAGCTACCAAGCACGTTTCATACTGGGCCAGGGAGCTTTCAGGTGACCATGTCTCCCAGTAAAGTGTCTGCAGCTGCACAGAAACGAAGTCCCGGGAAAAGACAATATTATTAGAAATCAGGTTTGTGTCTTTCTGCAGCTCCTGCACACTCCCCTTGGGGTCCCACAAATTCTCTACAAACAAGTGAACCAGCCTGCTTTCAGAGAGGCATCAAGATGCCGCTAGGGAAATAAAACCCTTTTACTGAGGCTCTGTGAGCACTTATTCTCGCTACTTCTACTCTGTCCATATTATTTGCTTAATTTCTCCTGAGATGTTAGCTTTTCAAGACAGGAGCTATCTCCATACTCCTTTCCATACAGAACACAAAGAATATCCTAAACTTCAGTACGATAGTGAGGGGCTATGTACAAACCTTTCTTGTGTTCGAATTGTCTTAGCAGAATTTCTCATTGTTTTCAAATGGATATGCTGTGTTTTGCAAGTCACCATAGATTGTATTTCCAAACTGTTTAACACCTCCAGCTGCCACAAAGAGACAGTTTAGCCACGAAGAAATAAACCCAGACCCCAAGAAGAGATAAGAACAAACAAAAAGGAAGCTTGCAGAAATCCTCAATCTTCCCACAGAAAGTTTAGTTCATTGAGAGAGCCGGGAGAACAAAGACAAAATGATTTTCTGGATTCACTTCAGACACAAAAATTACTCTTTTTCAGTCATCTCCTTTGTCTCTACATTCCCATCTTACAGATAAGAAAAGTTTTGCTACCCAAAACTAGTCTTGGTAACGAACAAGTAAGAAAACCCCCACACATGTTACAAAACAAACAGTAGTCTCCATCTCCCATCTTCAGTACCCCCACGATGCTGAGAAACCATCAAAAGATATCTCAAGCACACAGGATGCACATTCACCAGGTGTTACTGTGGTTTTAGTACCATCACGTGCCACTTTTGCAGCCACCTAAACCCACTGCTCTGCTTTTTCACTTACCCAGCTACCTGATAAGAATCCTTACCGCAGTGTGAAGCTTGTACCTGAACTTGTAATTAACACTCTCCTGCTCCTACAAGCACAACTTGTAAAAGGCAAATCAGCTGCCACCAAAATAAAAATATTAAGACACTAAAAAAAAAAAAAAAGTAGAAAGAAGATGAGTGTTGATCACTCTAACAACAGCAGATTTTAGAAGATTTTAAATCCTCCTCATATACCCTCTTCTCCAATTCAAAAGCTGCACTGAAATTTCACTTCAGTTTCCTTCTTTAAAATCATACTAAACATGTTGTCTGACTGTAGATTTGTATTTTTGATTTTACAAAGCAAAAACATCAAGAATTTGGTTTTTTCTTTCTTTTTTGTTTTTAATAAAGTCGTGGGGTTGGGTTTTGCGGGTTTTTTTCGTGCGTATGCTGGTTAAAGTAACTTTTTTCCCATTCCAAGGAAACTTTGCTCACCCTGACCCGGAATTGTGAGCCGAGGCCATCTCCACTAGAGCTAGTCCCTGCCCTGGCTCTGGCCACGTTTCCCCAGGGGTGCATCCCTTGGGCAGTTTGCAGGCAGCCTCCTCCTTCCAAGGTGGAAAAAAAAGATTCAACGCCCCAGGGTAGCTTTTTAATCCTGCCTAACACCTCCAGGCAACAGATGCATCAACAAGAAGTGGCTTTGTCATGCAAATGACAGGGCGCAGGTACACACCGCACAAATGGCCGGGGACTGACACCCCACGGGAGACCACCACTTCCAGAGCTTGCTGATCTCGGTTGTTCCTTGCCCCTAGCCATGGCCAGGTCCCCTCGGAAAGGGGAGCAGAAGCGAACCTGCGGGGAGGCGTTCGAGACCCCTCAAAGGTGAAGAGGCAGCAGCGCTGGAGCTGTGGTTAGCCATGAAGCAAGCCAGTGTGTCATCTCTTGGATGCGGCGTTTTGATCTCACGCCCATTAAAACCCAGCTGTCAGCTAGGCGACTAGCAAAGATTATAGTTCAATTAAACAAAAAAAAAAATATTTAATAACTCAAGCGTGTAGCCTTGTGGTTAAACTGAAAGAACTCCAGGCTTATGTCAACATTGCAGCCCTGCACCCGCAGTGTTCTACCGAAATAGTGGTGCTGCTCTAACATGCAAGAGCAACATGGAACAATCAGCCCCTCAGATGTCGGACAAGCAGCTTGGCAATGAGAAAGCAGATGCGTTTCCTCCCCTACTCCCTTCCAACCTACCCAGGCAGGCTTCCTCAAGCACCTGAGCAAGCAGACAACCTCTGGGTTGAAGGTCAGACGCCATTCTGGGGGCACTGATGCCAGATCAGTGAAGAGCGGCAGCCCCCTGGCACGTATATGCAAAGAAAATCCTCAGTGAATAATCGAACTGGATTTTGTTGTTCAAAGATTTGCACCAGCATTATGGACTTTCTCAGGAAGGTAATGTGGGAAAAAAATGATGTAAAAAATGGTCTGAAGTTTCCTGGTCCTCAAAGGGGCAAGTTTGAATGTCAGTGCCCTCTCAAGAAACCGTATCTTTTTTCCCACTATACATCCAAACGGAAGTTTTCTGTAGAACAGCATTTAAAACAAAAAGTATCAACAAACTGTGGCCATTATGCTTCCTTCTGAACAGATGTATGCCTCTGAATGCTAATTCACACAGAAAAAAAATAAACCCCAAAGCTACAGAAAGCAATATATTGCACAAGTTTTTACATATTTCAAACACTGTGACATATAAAAAGGGTAAATCCCTCCGTTTCCCCGTGCCAAATCACCCTGTCATTCCAAACCCAGGCATCCACTAATTTCACATGCTTCGCTACTGTCAAATTACCAATATGGGCTAGGCCCCCTCTTTTGGCTTAGAAGTCAAAAGACACAACCCTGAAGAAAAAACAACAATGTCAGAGAGCAAAATAATGCCAGTTGTTGACAAAGACCACCAAGTAAAAATCTAAGAGCCAGTAAGACAGAAAACTGCTTTATCTCTAGGAATTAGCAGCATCCAACTTCTATCACAGCACACACAAGTGCAGTGGCATTTTTTCAGCAGCATGCCTACAAGCATATTTGTTTCCTGCTCCGGTTCTACTAATATCATTTCCACAGTTAGTTGTAACATTGCCTCCGCATCGCTCTGTTTGTGTGACAAGATAAATGGGAATTGAAATCCAAAATTAAAAGTACATTAAAATCCATCAAAAGTGCATCTATACTAATGGAAACAGAGGGACCACTGGAAGAATCAGTGCTCACCACAACATAAAGGAAAGCTGTAACTACTGCAGCGCGGTTGATATTAATTCTTAACCAATGATTTCATTATTTGTGGCTGAAGATAGAGTATGTTTCAAGGCAAATGCTGCCAGACACATAAAGCCTTCATGTTGAGCAACTGATGATGGAAACAAGTATCAGCCAGCAAAAGAGCAATGCCATATCTGAATGAAAAAATAAAAAAAATTCAAAATCCAAAACAATCTTTTCATCTTATGGACAAGCAATTTTAGCAGATCTGTTTCCAGCCCTTGATTTTTCCTCAACAAAGAGTTAAAGTCAGAAAACTCACATCTGTCACAGTCACTACAAAGAAGGCATTTACACCATTCTCCCATACATTATCCTACAGTTGTAACCCAAGGCTTCCCTTGCAAAGCCCTCAGCCCTGTTCAAAGGACATCAGCCACCGCAGACATTCATCTCAGTTTTTCCACCTTGATCGAGACCAACACCTCCAAGAGCTCTCAAACTCCACCGGACAGAGGCTCTGCATAGCAGAAAGTCAACCTTCATGGTAACTCAAGCTACTTAAAGAAAGCCCTCATATGAACATGCGCTGCAGACCGAACAGGAGGAAACCCAGCTCGCCAAAATCCACCTTTGGAAGAGATAACTCACTGTTCTGGGGATGGGTGGCGACAGAGATCCATTAGGCATGTATGGGTCGTTATTCATATTTGGCATCATGATATACCCAGAATAACCAGAGTATGATGGTCCCTTGCTGTATAAGCCACTGTCTGGATGCTTTCCTATGGAAGAGGAAACAATGATTACATTATTCCCCACACACATATTTCTTGTAAGTTAGAGCACTTAAACAGGTACTGTGCATTCATAAAAATGTTCTGCACGCAAACATTTCCTTGCTCATGGAAATCACCTCTGACAGAAAGTGGTCCACAGCAATTTGTAATAACAGTTGTTGGTTTGTTGTTGTTTTTTTTTTTCAAAACCATTTAATTCTTAAAGGAGTAAGTACTCTAAATGAGTTTGTCCTTTATAAAATATAAAGTAGTCTCAGAACAACCAATTTATTTTGCTAGTCTCTGTTCAGAGTAAGACAGAAACACCAGCAGTGACGTCACATTTCTCAAGTAGTAGTTTCCCCCCATTTTATACACACCTCGAAGGATTTGTGGATTCAAAAGTATTGCCAGTATGGCTTTCCAACATCATTGTTAGGAAAGGGAGGCACAGTGCAATGATAACTAGATACTAGAATCTCCTTCTCTCGTTGAACCACTGTGTTACAGTGAACAATTCATTCTGGCCACACTCACTGGGAGCGATTAGAGGGCAGGAACTGGCTTGGAAGGAGACCGTAATGATTTGGAGAGAAAGACTGTTGAATACACATGGCACTGCAGTGAAAAGGAGAGCCAAGTGAGGGAGGCTATTTTGTGGGAAAATCAAAAATCTCAGTGCAGGACCTGCAAAGGGTGATGAACAGGTCTCCCATCTATATGACCACTGACAATGTTACTACTCAAAGGCGAGGTTTTAGGAGGCTACAAGGCTGAAAACTGTATAGAGCTGGCCTCCTCTGCTAGAATGCCAAAATGCAAGGAACATGGACATTATTGCTTTTAGGTCGTTTAATGACCTCTTTGGAGAAAGATGGCCACAGAGTCCTGGAAAGCACCAGGACTAAACTGTGCTGTCTTTATATGGAATTTATGATCTGTTTTAGTTCATGCTGATAAGCATTTCATTTTAAACACAATCTCTCATCCTTCACAGCACACGCTCTTTGTACATGTGTCCAGCTTCCTAAGAGATATTCAGCAAACTCTGTTATTTCCTCTGTTCTCCACAATCAAAATTAACCAACTGGTATATTAAGAAAAAAAATTAAAAGCAAGAGGTCTGTTCATGCTTAGATTTGGAAAAGATTTAAACCACAGACTTTGGCTGTGGGTAGAAAAGCACAGAGTTTCTGAACACACACAACTCAGCTGCACTGTATCAGCAAAGAGATAGATGTATTTAAGCCGATATCCTAAAAATAGTTATTTCTTCAGTGTAGATCCATTTGGCCTACTTATCAGTTTCTAAACAACTGAAATACCATTTGGTCACTCAAGATAAATGTGCTGCACTTTCATCTCATTTTAAAATATGCTTTGAAAACACCCAGGACCCCTTTTCTCCAAAAAGTGCTAAATTTATGTTTCTCAAAAGAGACCAAGCTCCAGTTTGAGGACCGAGGACCATGTGAAGTCTCACAGTGGGACAACAGCACGAACTAGGACTGTGGTGCTTCTCACCTTCCTCGGGGTGCTCTCTGCCTTTATCATGGTAGGAATCCTGCGCTTGAGTCTGTCTGGAAACCTAACCGAAGGGAATCCACGATCAGGGAAGAAGAGAAAGAGAAGTCATTGTGAGGATGCTCATTTATCGATTACAACGCTGCAGTTTCTCGTAGGAACAAAACAAACAAACAAACAAACAAACAAAAAAGTTAGGACAAGAGATAAGCATCTTTCTTTTCCCTCTGAAGTCTTGGAAGGCAGCTGTACCAGAAGCGTTTGTGTAAATAACCGTTTTATAACAACGTTAAAATTACCGGCTTTGCAAAGTATTTCGAACAGAACAGACTTAACACTTAACAAAATGGGCTTATTTCTGGAATTACTCTGGAGATTCGGCAGCCAAAACACTTTTCGTATAAAAAGATACCAGACAATATGAAAATCAGGTCGCTTTCATTAAATCTTTAGGAATAAGGACAAAAACAACCGAAATTATTAAAAAAAAAAAAAAAAAAAAAAAAAAAAAAAAAAAGGTATATCCATTTGCCCTGAAGTTGCTGTACCGTCGGGAATTTCTTCCCAAACAGTTTTATGCAAATCCCTTAAAGAGTCTAGGGCTAATGCCTCGACCCCGCTGATTTTACGGAGGAAATTTCACGGCTGCTATAGATCTAATATCATCGCACGGTCCGGGGACGCCAGGAACTTTTTCGTCCTAGACCGAAGCGCAGAGGGGGTCATCTCCCCACCCCCATCCCCATCTCCTCGAGGGGCACGGGACCCGCTGCTCGCCGCCCATCTGGAAGCGGGAGTTCGATCAGGATGATTCATTTTTTAAGGGGAAATTCGTAAGCCAGGGATTTCCCCAGTGCACGACCGAAGTTCACTCCCTCCCTCCATCCTTCCCGGCGCCGGCCGCGGAGTCCGGGGCCCGTCGGCAGCCCGCACCCCGCGGCCGTTCCGCACTGCCCCGCGGAGTCCCCGCGGCCGCGCACCTCGTGCCCGTTGGCGCCAGGAGCGATCTCGGACTCGTTGACGAGGGACGACTTGATGTCGGCCAGATCGCCCTCCTCCTCGGGGTGGCTGATCTCGGCGAAGATCTTCTCCTTTTGGGGGTCCCCCTCGTCCTTGAAGGGGATCATCTCGTCGGTTGCACAGAGCTCCGGGTCCCCCCCACCGCCCCCGGCCCCCGGCAGCTGCGGCATCCTCACGGCAGCGTTGCGTCTGCTGCGGCCGCCGGCCCGCCGCGGGAAGGGGAGCGGGAGCGGGAGGAGCAGCGGGGGGAGGAGGAGGAGGTGGAGGAGGAGGAAAGGAGGAGGAGGAGAAGAGAGGAGGAGAAATAGGAGAGAAGAAGGAAAAATCCCGTGAAGTCCTCGGGGTTCCTTTCTGCAGCTGGCGACCCACGCCCGCCCCCTCGGGGCCAAGGTACCCCCACTCCCGCACGGCACTGGCCCCACAGGGAGCCCAACCTGGCCCTACGTTCCCAGCGCCCTACGTTCCCAGCGAGTCGCAATAGCCTCGCTTGTGTCCCGCCTGCCTCCGGGGACTATGCTGGGGCCCCTCCCCTCAGGAGGCCAGTCCCTCCCCATCCACCCCCC